>JAEMWC010001352.1:0-87500 GCA_016490735.1 Pachyseris speciosa | reverse complement strand
ATCGCATCGCTTGAGCATACGGTATACTCTTCTTACAGGCATCCGGATGACAGGAACTGTAATGTAAATATTGGTGACTTGTGACGGTCCGTCTCCAATACACCTGACTTGTTGATCACCCTAACATCTAAAAGTTCTATTTCATTCACAGAACACTTTGAAGTAAATTTGATCGTGTTATGGGCATTGTTTAAATATTTTATAAATTCCTCCAACTTCCTTTCAACCTCTGTCCATATGATAAATATATCATCAATGTATCTCCACCAAATATAGGGCTTGACTTCTGCATTCCGAAGTAGACGTTTTTCCAAATTATCCATTAAGATATTTGCATATGAAGGAGCCATTCTTGTTCCTATCGCTGTTCCTAACGTTTGTAGATAATGTTTGCCATTGAATTCAAACTTGTTATTTCTCAACACTAACTCTGTAAAAGTGACTACGTCCTCATTCAATGATCCCTCCCAATTACCCTCATTGAAACCATCGAGTTTCAGTAATGCTTTCTTCAAAGCTGCCACACCTTCATCATGTGGAATGTGGGGTACAGGCCAACCACATCAATTGTACACAAAATGGACCCTTCCGGTAGCCTCCCCAGCTCTCCTAACTTCTTTAAAAAATCATTGGTGTCTTTGATGTATGATCTATCTATCCCTTGCACTAATGGTCGTACTTTATGGTCCACAAATTCAGAGATCTTCTCTGTAGGAGTGTTGCATCCCGAAATCACTGGTCTACCTGGACAACCCTGTTTATGAATCTTCGGTAATAGGTAAAACCTACCAGGCTTCACATCTTCAGACGCCAAAAGATAATCTCGCGTTTTCTCATCAATATTCCCTTTGCTGTAACACTCATTTATTTTCGTATTGATCTCTTTCATCATGTCCCGAGTAGGATCTCTATCCAATAACGTATATACTTCAGAATCATCCAGCTGTCGCATGGCTTCTTCTGTATATGCGTCCCTATCCATTACAACGACCGCAGAACCTTTATCTGCTTGCTTTATGATTATATCTTCATAACCCTCAAATTCTCCAGCGCCCTCCCTTGTTATATTACGCCATATGTTTTATCCAAATCGTACGCTAAAATCGCCTTTTCAACAGCGTCCACGTACGCCTCTATGGCTATTTCCCTGTTCTTTTGGACTATTTTGTGTGTACTCATAATGACAGGAAGTACTCTATTAACTATAGTCTTGATTGTAACTCAAGTAATGTGGTTTACTTGATCACATGTAAGAGGTGTTCAGTACAGTATGTGGGGTCCACTGTTACAAAGTTTAGGATAAGGTTTAACAACCATAAATCCAGAATAAGACGCCATGGAAGATTGAACGAGGCACAGCGGGAGAATGACGACCTACTGTATAAACTACTGTATAAACAAATATAAAATATACTGTATATAATATACAATATACTGTATAAAATATACTGTATAGACCTACTGTATAAAAGAGGTAAAGAGAGACATGACTGGTAATGTCGAATATCCAGAAAATAAACCTAAAATTGAATCGGTTAATAAACTAAAAAAAAAAAATTGGACAAAAGTGTCAATGAGGAGCCATGCCTTCTTTTAAGAACAATCATTATTGTTCACTGCCACCACGTTCTGCGGTCTCTTAATTTATGAATATGAATATTAAAAACTCTAAGGAATAAATTGGAGTACCGCCGCGGTACGCACCCCGAGGTACCTAAATTAGAAATATTCAAACAACGACACCTTTTAAGTGGTTGTTTGGGATTTCCAGATTTAAGAACGAGGTATATTACATATGTTTTTGTTGTTGTTGTTGTTTTCATTCGTTGTGAAAGGTGTAAGTAATTTCTTAAAAGTAGTAGGATTAGAAATTCTTTTGATTAGTAGAGGAGTTTTGGTTGCTGTATTTACAGGAGTGATTGGCTACAAGAATACTTATCGAGAAAATAAACCTAAAATTGAATTGGTTAATAAACTAAAAAACAAAAACAAATGGACAAAAGTGTCAATGAGGAGCCATGCCTTCTATTAAGAACAATCATTATTGTTCACTGCCACCACGTTCTGCGGTCTCTTAATTTATGAATATGAATATTAAAAACTCTAAGGAATAAATTGGAGTACTGCCGCGGTACGCACCCCCGAGGTACCTAAATTAGAAATATTCAAACAACTACACCTTTTAAGTGGTTGTTTGGGATTTGTAGATTTAAGAACGAGGTATATTACATGTTGTTGTTGTTTTCATTCATTAAAAAACAAAGTTACTGAATTATCTTTTTGTATTACTGAGTCTATAAGTTTAAATTAAGGTTATTGTACATGTGGGATACCGTGGCATCTGCCGAGTAAGTGGACGGGAATTCTGTGATCTAAAATTCGTTTTAATCACCATACATATTTGTTTGTGATGAGCGTGATGTGTGAGCTTAAATTAATGACTGTCTGCCTAGTGGGAGTGGTTGTTGTTTTGATTCACTTGTCAAATAATGAAGTTACCATATTGTCAGTTTTGTAGTAACGAGTGCATGAAATATGTGAGCTAAGCTTTAAGTTTAAATTAGCCTAATTGAACATGTGGGACTGCCGTGGTAGCCTTTTGAGTAAAAGGAAGGGTATTCAAAATCGCTATAGGTATTTGTTAATTACACAGTGACATAACTTATCTCAAATAATCCAAGATTCGTTTGAAGCTCCATGATTCGGAGGATTTTCAGTGAGGGAGGTCTGTTCAGGGAATATTCACTTACATAGTTCAGTTTGAGGCAAGATGGGAGAGTTGGGTACTAGTTACGCTTCATTTCCCTTACATACTGTGTATATTATAAGATCTTGTGACATTTCAAAATGGCGTCTTTGAGCAGATATGAAACGAGTCAAAAAGTGGCACTTAACCATGGTTGAAAAGATTAAACAGGGCTCAAAATACGTGCGTTTTAACCATGGTATAATATCACCAAATATCTATTCGCAAGGACTCTATCATTGTTATTTCGTATATTTGTAGCGAAAATATTAATTCTGAAACGTTTCAACCGATTATTTAGGTTTTAAATGCCAGCGCTGGCGTACTTTTTAGCGTGGTTAAATCAACGCGTGAACTTGTCACCAGAAGACCATGGTGTGATACCGATTAAAATCATTCGTTCTCTACCATAGCGATTAAGTTTTAACCACGGAATAATATCACCAAATATCTTTTCGCAGAGACTCTATTATTGTTATTTCGTGTACTTGTAACGAATATATATATATATTGAAACGTCTCAACCGATTATTTAGGCTTTAAAAACCAGCGCTGGCGTACTTTTAAGTGTGGTTAAATGAGCGCGTAAACTTGTCCCCTGAAGACCATGATGCGATTGATACTGATCAAAATCATTCATTCCCTACCAGAAAGTCTTAAAATCGCCTCCAGCTACAATTTTTTAAATCAAAAAAAATTGTTTTGAGAGTAGCCATTTAGCTTTGAGCTGCTGGAAATGTTTCACTAAAGAAGGCATCTGCGGAGCTGCGAAGGAGCGAAGGAGCAATTTTTGGCGAAGGAGCAATTTTCCCTATAAGCAATCTCAGGGTAAGTCCCCAAAAAGTGTTGTAAAGCGCATTTGATTATTATCTGAGAACTGAGAAAATGGGCTGGACATAAATGCTATGCAATGATTTTTTAAAAAATGTTATTTGTTATCCACGTTTCAATCTTCTCCATCCTTCACCATTCTCGCCATATTTGCATTTATTCTTGTCTCTTTGGTGCTTATCTTCTCTGAAAATGTGTTATTCAGTAACTGTTTCGCATTATTTAAATGCATTCTTTATCTCTGCAATAATAACCCAAAATATCGTGACCGTGCTCCTTTAAGATGCGCAGCAAGGACGTCAAAAAAGCAGTAGATTCAGTAAGCTGAGTAATAGCTTTTCACCTGGATGTCACTTTTTGTTTGCGTCACTACTGTACGCGGACTACCACGTGAGATTTCCTAATTACGCGTTTGAAGGAGGACTTAAACAAAACAGGATAAACTTTCAACTTGGAACCAAACAGTAAGAACCCGACTGCAGGAGAATTCGCCTACAACTAAACTGAATTTTAGCGAGTTAGAAATGTCGCGATCAACTGAGTTCAAAACAACGCGAATTCACTTTACGTCTTCTCAACAGTAAAAGCATTTCAGTCGTGGAATAAATTTAAAATTATTATACAAAGAAAACATATATCTCTACCAAGGAAGAAGAAGATTTCTATATAATTAAAAGCTTTTCTTATTCGATTATTTTAATTTGGAAAATTTATTACCACGTCAACCTTCCTACCACTGAATATACTAATGTTAATAATGTACGATTGATTGATGTGATTGCTACGACCGTGGTCAAGTATATAAGCCAATGTGGTTCCGCAACGTCAGAAATTGTCTTTTGTTAACCACGGGCTGTAAACCACGCTGTGAATTGGCTGAGAGAATCATGAAAACCGTCATAGGTTTGGACGGATGCACTACAAGCCGTAACAGAGGTGCTGAGCTCTTCTTGTTCGAAATCAGATCGACGCGGAAGACCGCGGAAGCTTTACTTAAATTTGCTTGTTTGGTGGAATTTCAGTCATCATAAACTGTTATTACAGTACCCTTTTGAAAATTCCTCTCTACCGAACACATTTAATTATGTGAAGACAACTGAAGTGGCATGTAAACTGGATCGAATTTTAAACAAACAGACATGAGGCGGTTAAAAGAATATGCCTCATGCGATATCATCAAGTTGCCTTTTAGACCCAGTTGTTCTGCATATGCAACTACTAACTCGTATAGAATAAATGCGCGAAACAAATCTCAACTGATGCCATGTGGTAACGTTAGATAAGCACAAAGGGGAAAGTTCACTTCTTTATAGGGCACTGAAAAGCTGCTCTGATCATGTAAGCTTCTTCCTGACAAATCTGACTACACATGCATCTGAGCAATTTTTTACGCCACCCATTAGTGAGACGACCATATTTTCCTCTAAATTCAGCAGCTTAAGTTAATAGTATCAATTCCGAGGATTCTTTAAGTTACTTCCCTGATAACTGTCGTCGGTATTCAACCATGTTGCTCGCATTCACAATCTCAACGAATTAACTTGAAATAAGGTTAAAAACTATGTGTAATCAACCATGGTATTAATTAACATCCACTACGTATAGAGAACGAATAGTTCAGTTCTTCAAAAGATAATGTTAACAAGCTACAATCTTGGACGGAATAAAATGGACTAATTAACCCCCATCCCCCCTAAGCAATGATGAAGGCGCGCGAAGAGCAAAACGCGCCATTTTGGCATCATTGAAATGGGGGGAAGGGGTGGTTCAAATGTTCCATTTGTTGTGTCCAAGATCAATCTTGGACGGAATAAAATGGACTAATTAACCCCCATCCCCCCCCCCCCAAGCAATGATGAAGGCGCGCGAAGAGCAAAACGCGCCTTTTTGGCATCATTGAAATGGGGGGGGGGGGAGGGATGGTTCAAATGTTCCATTTATTGTGTCCAAGATTGTAGCTATCATAAGCTACCGAGAACAATAGACTCAGTGAAGCAGCTCGGCTGGCATGCACTTAGGAGAAAACATTGATGTGGTTAAGAAGTAGGTTTCTCTAATTGCGCTAAACGCCTGATGCACTTTGCGATGTTACATGTACCCCGTTTAAGTTTAGATCCAGTTGTTCTGCATTAGCGAGACGACCACGTTTTCCTCTAAATTCAGCAGCAGAAGGTTATAGTGCCAATT
Organism: Pachyseris speciosa; assembly: GCA_016490735.1. Classification (NCBI taxonomy): domain Eukaryota; kingdom Metazoa; phylum Cnidaria; class Anthozoa; order Scleractinia; family Pachyseridae; genus Pachyseris; species Pachyseris speciosa. The sequence goes on along the minus strand of JAEMWC010001352.1, from coordinate 81,736 downwards.
TCGATTAGTTTGTTAAATTACTTCCTTGCAGCTGTCGTCGATACTTAACCAAGTTCCTCAGTAGTAGTATGGGCTACTATAGACCCAAAAAACTGTCAACCAATCAGAAGCCAGAACAAGCTGTCAATCAAACTCATCAAACATGAATGGACCAACCAGAGAAGAGCATGCGCTGCATTGAAAGGGGTTCTCAATCACGTGACCGGGGCGGGAAAAGGAACACACACTGTTTGGATTGAATAAATAGGTTTAATAAAACGAATTAAAATGGTGGTCAGGCAAATGGAGACCGGTCTGGATCCGTGGTTGGCATTCTGGACAGGCGAAACGGATGGGGAGACAGAATTCGTTGTCTTCGGCCAAAGGCGTTGCATCTACGTAGTCCACTAAACAAGAGAGGTGAATGGTCAGAACGCAATGGCGACAGCGAAGAGATCGGGTGTACTGCTCCCTGAATTGGACGTAGCTGGCTTGCATGGCGTAGGTGCGACTGTCGTAATAAAAGGGATGTTTGAAATAGGAGGGCAGAACGAGACTGAGCAGACCCCCGGAGACAGTTACCAAACACTGAAACGAAAAAAAGGAATGTTTAATCATTGTACATAAAGTGGTTTGGACATGTCACTCAAATGATTGAAATAAGGAGGAAAAATATGAAAACGATAGGTTTGAGGATGGAGACGGTGGATGTGAGTGAGGTCGGCAAGTGGCGCAAGCGAAACGTGCTGGAATCATATAGTCGCGGTAGAGGGCAGCTTCGGCGGCATTGGCATAAGCGGGTCAAACAGGAAATGTGAATGGTCAGGGAGCAATACGGACAGTGTACAGCTAGCCAGTATTCTTCCTTGAACTTGAGCTTGTCATGGGTGGTCATCTGGAAAATGAAAGTTCGTTTTCTGGTTAAATGTCATTGAACTATATCTACAAGCGTAGGCTTGCCTCCATTATGTACCAGGTGTACAACAACAACCTACCTGAGCAAATTGTAGTTTTACTTGTAACCCCTAAAGATGCCAATAATTATAACTTAAGACACGCCAAAGACTTCTCGCAAGTGCGTTATAGCAGAAACTTTGGAAGAAACAGCGTGAGGTACAGGGGCCCCATCGAATGGAATTTAATACCCAAAGCAATCAGGGAGTCAACGTCTTACCACCTTTTTAAAGGAAGACTTAAAAATGCCTCAAGAATATTGGACAAAATACAATTCGAGGAAGAGGCTTGTTTAATTAAATCGAAAGAGCCTGACTTTTTATGCTTTTAGCTTTTCTTAATACTTTGTTTTTAGATTGTCTTTCGTTTTAGGTTAGCTTCGTCTCAAACTTTTATTATCATTTGAAATTTTTAAAGATTTTAAGATTATAAATTTTGCTAGGTATTTTTACGTGGTTAAGATTTTATGACAGGTCTACACCAGCCCTCGGGTTGCCTCAGACCGACCTGCCTTATCAAAACGAATATGTATGTATGTATGTATGTATGTATGTATGTATGTATGTATGTATGTATGTATGTATCTGGTTGAAGATGGTATCGGTGCGGTAGAACGGGTTTTTGAAAAAAATGGGTAGGGCGACGGTGGTCAGACCCCCGGAGACAGTCACCAAACGCTGAAATGAAAAAGGAATTGTTTAATGGTGGGTCAACGTCCATCAAATGCGTAATATACAATATTTGCAATGGAAAGTCTGTGGTCGTAAGATGCATCACCGACAAGCGGATAACAAAGTGAAGTGGTTGCAATGATGACAGCGCAGGAAACGTTGTTGAACCCACTAGCGTTTGAAGTGTTCGCAAATGGTCACACCGGCGTCGGGATGCGTGGGGAATACATACTGGACGTCTGTTCAACACTGGAAAGTAAGCGAAACATGTTTATTGGAAGCGATGATTGTGACCGGAGTTTGTCTTGCATGCGTAGATGGTGCGAGTGTCGCAATGTCTGCATAACAGCAACCCAGTTCGCACACCATGTGCGCAGATTACTCTTACTACCCAGGGGTGCGTGGGGAGTCTGTGACAATGGTCCGCTAGACATTAGGAAAGGAATGGAAGTAGTCAATCTCTTGGTCAAAGAAGCGGGTGGGGAGATGGAGGCAAGTGTGACCCACTCGTTCCCAGTACTGGGGATATATGGCTGAACAGAGGAGGGTGTGGGGCAAGATCTGAAACATACCGAGGCAAAATGACATTTTACCACCTTTAATCACATAAATGGTGCAAAGCGTAGGTACTGCGTGCACGCATGTGTTGACCGCAGTGGCTGAAGTGAGGGCAGATGATGATCATGACTTTGGCTGGGTTGACTGTGTACCCTTTGGTGGCGGGGCGCACATAGGACCAACAGACCATGGGAGCAATGAACATCTGCGGAGAGAACAGGCAGTCAATTGAATTGGAGGATATGGCGCATGGCGTGGCGGTGGGGTACGTATAGCCAGCGACCGCAGGCAAAGAAGTGGGGGCATATGACGATTCTGTCTTGGGTGGGGTGAGCGCAGTTGAATTGCAGCATGGGATCAATGAAAGTCTGCGGAAAAAACAAGGCAAAGGGAAGGAGATGAGAGGCATTTAATAATCTACATGCGTGACATAACAGTAACGAATGGTGTGGTGGTTACAATGTTTGTTTTTAAAATCAACCATCGATCGCAAGTGAAGAAGCGCAGGCGTCTGACAATCAGCTCTTGGGTGGGATCGAGGCTGGCTAGGCGTATCAGGGGATCAATGACGACCTGGGAAAAGAGAAAACACCGAAGGGAAGACCGCTGTGATCGTGAATTAAACGACCATGGTTGGATCGAAAGCAACCCCATCTCATGGGCATGCCCTTGTCTATCCAACTGTCGTATTTGGCAGGCCACCCCAACCACCTGACTTTTATACGTCGTCTCTTCCTCTGCAAAATCTTCTCCACTCGAAACAAGGGCTCATCGGTCATGTTCACGCGTTTCAGGTCCTGTTGGTAAAACGTGTTCTCCACCGGCGTACCATCCCATTCTTGCAGCCGATAACTGGGCACGAACCCCGGCACCACTCGACGCACCACAAACACCTCCTCCGTCCAGCCCGGCAGGTAGCTCTTTTGAAACACTCGGTGCTTCTTGTTCAAACGGACGCGCGTCCCCACCGGCAGGGCAGGTGCCTTGGCGCGCCGCCGGGGCTTGGCACGCAGTCGATCCGCATACAAGCGTTCCCACACCGCCGCCTCGTTGCCCGCTGTGACTTCATGGGGCGCCATCCCGATTCTGCGATGCATTGTACCCCTTGACCAAATCCTGTAACGCTTCCAAGTACTTGTACGACCCTTGAGCCGTGAAGTAGCGGTACAATAGATCTTTGAACGTGCGGTTAAACCATTCGGCCACCGTCACCTTGGTATTCCCTCTGGTGGAAAAGTGAGCAATGCCCCAAAGTTTCAACAACGCCTGAAAACTCCGATTGTAAAACTCTTTGCCCGCATCCGTTTGCAACCGATGGGGTGGACGTCCCTGGGCGCGTCTCAGAATGATCACAAAGGCGTTGCTGACGGCCGGTCCCGTCTTGGGCTTCGCCGGTTCCACCCACGCGTACTTGGACAGCACGTCGATCACAGCCAACAGATACCGTTGGCCCTTGTTGACGCTGGCCAATTTTTGGACTTCTATCAAATCGGCCACCAGCTGTTGATCGCGGTCAAACACCAACACGGGCAGGGTGGGAAATCGGACACGTCCCGGCCGATGCGAGGTGTAACTGCACACCCCTTCCAAGACATCTCGCGCTCTGCGCAACGAAATCGTCTTGGCCTCGGCAAACCGACGCACTCCACCCAGACTTCCCACTCCCGTCGGGGAGTCGTATTCGGCCGCCAAGACCGCACTGGTCTTCTTTTTGACTCTCCGCTTGGACATCAGGCAAAACACACCCTTCGTAACTCTCTTTATTTACATTTTTACATCACTTTTTGGGAATCAATGGTTGACAGGCTCCAGTCAGAGTCCTTGGGCTCCTCCTCCTCCTCGTCCGACGAGAGCACCATATCGTCCGACGTGTCCGAGTCCGCCATTTCCTCCGGGTAGAACAGGCACTCTTTGTACCGTTTGCAAAGCGCGCAGCCATCGGGCTGCCAATACAATTTGTCCTCGTGCGTGTCATACCCGTACGCATCGCGCATCAGCTCCCGACATTCCTCGCCAATTAATGGCCGAGCTCCCCTCCTACGAAGAAGTGAATACCACACCCTTGTGTCCTTTTCACGGGTGTCCCTTGGAGTACCTCACCTCCAAAAACGATTGGCCCTACGTCCGATGCAGTCGCGTAAAGATTCTGCCCTACGGTGGAGCCCTACCCGACTGCGTGATCTTCACGTCTCAGGAGTAGGCTCCCATGTATTTGCAAAGCATTCGTCAGCAACGTCACCCCGACCTCCACTTCGGAGATGGCAAGACGCTGCCCAACCAGCACTGTTGGTGCAATCAACGCCTGCGGCTAACCACCAGTCACTCCTAGAACAATCCGGGCCGCATGTTCCTGGCCTGTGCCAAAAGGATTTGTTCCTTCTTTCAGTGGTTGGACATGCCTTGGTCCTCACGCATCCTGCAAGAAATGGACAGCCGCGGCCATCAAATGAACGCTTACCTCACCCATTCCACTACCCAGACCCACTTGGGAACATCCCAAGCCACCCAGACCCACCTGGCAGCCTCCCAGGTCACCCCCTTTGCTTTCCATGCACCGCTTCAAGGTCGATCGCATGCTACTACCCCACAAGAGGGTGCACGAGTGTTTGGCGGGCGCACCGCCCAAGAACTTTCCCGTCCTCTCAGACCGTATACGTGCTTGATCACGCCAGACCTTTACCTCTTTTTGATTGATCCACGTGACAAATAAAAAAGAGTTCTTCCATCCAGTGTCGTGCCATTTTTCGCAGCATGCCCATCCACATCATCACCGGCGGCGCCGCAGTCACCGACACCTTGGCAGAACATTTAGCCCTGCAACGCGGCCTGCCCTGTCGCGTGATCATCGGACCCCTGCATCCCCGGATACACCAGGGCATTCAACCTCTCCACCCATCGGCCATGGCCAAAGCTCTGCCGCACGTACGCGCCGTGGCCCAAGCACTGGGAAAAACCTTGGCCAACCCCTACACCGAGGATCTCCTGGCGCGCAATTATCACATCGTCAAAGAAGTCGACACCGTGTTTGCCTTCGGTCGTTTCCACCCCGCCAAGACCCTTCCTGAGGTACCCCTGCACGAGACCTCCGCCGTGGAAGGTGGCACCGGGTGGAGCGTGGCTGTAGCCAAACGATTGGGTAAACGTTTGTTCTTCTATGACGTCACCTTCAATCGCTGGTACAAATACTCGCCCCAATACGATTTTCTTCATTCTACTGTCATTTCACCCACCTTGTCCCACCGGAGTCCCATCGTGGGCGCCAGACAGCTTTACCTGTATCCCAGAGCGATGGACGAACTCAAATACCTCTTTCAAGCCTCCCAGCATGACCAATGCGACCGTCATGAACAAAGTCTGCCTTTGCATCGATTTGGAGGATTTTGTACTACCGGATCGTTTCCTGGTCAGAGAAATGGGATAGTGCGATCACCACGGACAAGCCTGCGGTTCGCATCATTACAGTCACGACTTACAATGAAGGACGTGACCTCCGCGCAAGAACGCCAGATATGGCAAGTCATCCGACAGGTGCATGGGTTACCCTTCCGCCCCGCCCTCGCCGAACTCGCCTACCCCTCGGAGGACCTACGCAAACACCTCAAAGCCCTCTACGACGAACATTCCACCAGCCATTGGCAGCCAGCGCCCCGTCGTGGCTTACAAGGGCGTTCGAGTGGAACAAGACTTATTCAGGGAGATGGGTCTGCCCAGATTAGACCTAGAGGCCTTCGGTTGCCCCAAGTTCGACGACATGACACGCCTAAGCACCGCGGCCTCTTGTGGACACCACGTCAAAGCCCCCAAACGCCACTGCCCTAAAGTGGAATGTTATCATTTTATTCAATGGATGCGCGCTCAATGCGGATTACCCAGAGACATGTCTTTTTCCAATCAAGACCGTGTCACTCGTTTGACTGCCAAGCATTAAAAACACAGTATCATAGTGTTGGTCATGACTCTTGACAGATTTAAGGTGGGGGTTAAAAAACCCGGGGTGTCTTCTTCACCGCACGTTGATCTTGTGGGTCGGGTCCAGGGGCTGCCGGCAATGGGGCACGCCCAGTATTGATGAGGCACTTGTTGTTGGTATTGCCTCCTACACCACAGATACAGGCACTGCTTGTGCACGTAAAATCCACAGCAACGCCTCACCATTGTCGTCTTTTCGATGTGAACCGGCTCGCTCCCGACCACCCGTTTTTCTCACTGTACAAAATGTCCATGCAAATCACACAGGTGTCCCGCGCAAAAGTCAATGGACTTGCTCCGACGCAACGACATGATGAACAATGAACCCACGTGCCCGCGACTCCCTTTCACAAACCACGCATCCACCAATCACCATTCAGGATGACGTCATCCACCGGGGCGATGGGGGGTCCCCCTCCCTCTCTCACCTGTCACATAACACCCCTCCCACCCTCTCCCATTGGTCCCTCAGCATCTCATATAACAATCCGCCCTCACTCCCACGGCTCACATTCATCATGGCGCGACGTCGCAATGAATCAGTGATCATGTGCTTTCAGACAAAGTGGGTACCGACCCGTGCGTCATTTGCATGCCCCTGTACCATGACGACACGAATGAGTTGCCCCACCGAGCCCTCTGCTGCAACGTCAGCCAGCATCTGCCTTGTATTTACCAGTGGCTGCAGTCCCTCAACGACCGTCGCATGCCATGGTAAGAGTGGGCCTGCCCCCATTGCCGACAGTCGGGTTACTTGTTAAACCACACCAACGACCCGTGTCACATATGCCAGTCCCATGACATCGACGGCCACTTCGTCTGCACCGAACGTTTGCCGTACTGTTCCGTGGCCCTGCACCACACTTGTTTGTACAGACACGTGGTACGCTTCATCCGGGTCACACCAGATCACTTCCGCTGCCCCAGGTTCCACACTCGACTGCACACCCACTTCCCAATTTGGCCCGCACTTAACCCGAGAACAGACCATCCACCTCCACGCCGCGGCCAACGCCTAGCATCACAGGCCTAAGACTTGCAACGGCATCTGGTAATCTCTCTCCCGGGTCAACCAGGCAGAGCCGAACAGCGCTTCGGGCAAACCCGAGGACGAGGCCGCGGCATCCGCCACGCCTACCAACACGGAGTGCCACGCCAACCAAGTGAATGAAAATCAAATGTAAAAAAACTTATACATGTGTCATTAAACAGGTTGCAAACTGATTTCACGTGTTTGCTCATTGCCGTAGACCCTGTGGCCCAATGGATAAGGCATCTGACTACGGATCAGGGGGTTGCAATTTCGAATCCTACCGAGGTCTCTCTTTCTCTTTTTTTCAACAATATCATTAAATTCATTCCATCCAAACAGTGTGTGTTCCTTGTAGTCCACTCTAAGACTCCTTTTCCCGTCTCGGTCACGTGATTGAGAACCCCTTTAAATGCAGCGATGCTCTTCTCTGATTGGTCCATTCCGAGTTTGACGAGTTGATTGACAGCTCGTTCTGGCTTCTGATTGGTTGAAATTTTTGACAGTTTTTGGGTCTATAGTAGCCCATAATACTACTTTCCTCGCATTCACAATCTCAACGAATCAGTTAACCTATGGTGAAATGAGGTTAAAAACTATGTGTAATCAACCATGGTATTAACATCCACTACGTATAGAGAAATCGTTTCTTCAAACGATAATTTTAACAAGCTACCTATCATACCTTGGCTTTGCCGAGAGGAATGATAGACTCAGTGAGGCATTTCAGCTGGGATGCACTTAGGAGAAAACATAGATGCGGTTAAGAAGTAGATTTCTCTAATTGTGCTGGATTTTTCAGTCCGTCATAAGGTTCTGCCGTTTCGTTTTTCCTTTAAAATCAGTCTTTGTTTTTATAAATGACTCCATAACTAAACTGAAATGAAATACCAAATGAGCCGTACGCCGCATTGATTATTCTGATTGCTCCCGACGATATGTGGTCGCTGGAATCATTCCCGTTTTTAATTCTAAAGTATAACTTAAGGCGGTCAAATAAGGTCAAAAATCATATTTCAGTAACCACAGGCTTTAAAACTACATGGCGATAGACATGTTTACAGTAAGGAGAGGTTAAGGGAAACATAAAAGCGTTGAAAGGTTTGATGCGCTTAGAAACGTAGAACTGATGTAGATCAGTAGACGGAATATACGAATCTCTATTTCCTCCCGAGATTAAATGGGCGCCCAACCTTCACTTGGCAGCCAACGTTATGCCGTTTTCATCACAAGCTTAGTTTGGGATTACAACAAAGTTTGTCTCTATAAGACGTTTTAAAGTTGCAATGACACCCTGTTCCTTATTGAAATAAAAAGAAACCAATAAAGTTTTCCTTTCAAGCAGTCCTCACTATTGACCACTGAAAAGTTTCCAGTGAGAACGAATTGACTTATGATGGTAAAATAAAGAGGTAAACTAAGGCTGGTTTTTCAGTTAACCACGACCTTAGCCTCCTCTAGCTAAGGAAGAGAAACCTGTAGCCGTGTTTCAAAGGAAACAACAGCTGGCTGGGAATGGACTCCTGTAGCTGGCCATCTATCATGCATAAGCTAGAATTATTTAGGATTTTAGCTGGAATGAACTGAAGAGAAAATTGCTATGCACGGAAAATAAATATCTCTTCAGAGGCAGATCTGGATTTCTAAATATTCAAGAGTTTTTCTTATTCGACTCCTTTTCGAAACTATGTTTCCACTTGAAACCTTCCAGACCACTGAATATGCTAATAATGTACGATTGATTGATGTGGTTGTTATAACCGTGGTCAAGTATGTATAAGTCGATGTGGTTCCTCAGGGTCTGAAATTGTCTTCTACTAACCACGGGCTGTAAAGCACGTTGTGAATCAGCTAGGAAAAAGCTAAATAGTGGTGCTGATAGAAACATTCGGGCATGTATCTTGTCCGAAATCAGATCAACGCGGAAGCTTTACTTTTGCTTGTTTGGTGGAATTTCAGTCATCTCAAACTGTTATAACAGTACCCTTTTTAAAATTCCTCTCTATCGAAGACTTTTAATTATGTGAAGACAAAGTGACACGTAATCTGGATCGAATTTTACACAGACGGGAGCTAAGACTTTGAATGCGATCGCATGGGAGCTTTTAAAAGAAAACGCCTTGTGCAATTTGTGATGTTACCAAATTGCCTTTTAGACCCAATTGGTCAGTATTAGCGAGACGTCCATATTTCTCTCTAAATTCAGCAGCTGAAGTTTACATTGCCAATTTGAAGGAGTTTCTTAAATTGCTTCCTTATACCTGTTGTCGGTATTTTACCATGTTCCTCCCATTCATAATCACTACGAATTAACTTAATGTTGAACTGAGGTCAAAAAATGCGTTATCAACCGTGGCGCCAACATCCACCACGCCATTGCGATGATAAACTCAATGAAATAGAACTGGAATGGACTGGACATAAAACTTTGATGCCGTTAAAACGTGTCCCTATTTGTTCAGAATTTAATCGTTACAAGGTTCATTTTCGTTTTTCCTTAAAAAACACTTTGCCTAAATGATCCAGAACTCAGTAAGAAAATGACATACCAACTGAATCGTACGCCGCATTGGCTGATATGATTGCTTCCGACAATGGTCGCTGGAATTATTCCAGTGTTTAATTCTAAATTATAACTTAAGGTGGTCAAATGAGGTCAAAAATAATATTTCATAACCATAGGTTATTAATAGTTTTTATTTTCGTATTTCTTTATTGACCTTGTATTGTACATATATATTGTGGAGAGAATCAATAAAAAAAAACCACATGGCAATCATGTTTGTGACGTTAATGGAATCATAAAACGTTGGTTAGATCAGTCAGCAGAAGATACGGTTATCCATCTCCTCCCGCGATTAAATGTGGGCGCAGACGCTATTAAGAGGGTAGTCCGGTCAAATGCCTTATCCTTCTTATATTTCAGTGCACTTTTACTTGAAAATCTCGCCCCAGATTTCATTCAATCGTGAAATGGCTCATCTATTTTGGCGTACCTCTACAGCAAATGTTTGTGAGTGTTGTTCTTACAAGTTTTTTTTATTGCTTTAAAGGAAGAAAGGTTTGGGGGACGGGGTAATGTGGATAAGTAAGGACAACTGGAAAATATCATTTGGATTTGTGGGTGGTTGAAAATTAATAGTAAAAGTGAATAAGTAGACCATCGCCAGAAAGTCCGCCACCAAAACAAAGTGCCCCGGATTGCTAATTCAGACTCCCCCCTTAAATGGCATTAGAAGACTTTTTGAAAACTGCTTCTAGTGAGTGTAAATCCTTTTCAGCACCATAAAACACACATTATCCTTTTGAATCATTTTAATCTTGTATTTTCCAGGCTTGTGTTAATTCTTGTGTTTTCTCCGGTCCTTTCTCCTGATTATTCCTCCTGCAACAAAAATACGTTTTAGACTTTTGCAGTTGTTTTTAGCAGCGGATATGTGCTGAACACAAACAGAAATAAGAAAAAAAAAAAGAGAAAAATTCCCGGAAGTTTGTATCTCTTTTAAGCTCCCCCTTGGGCCAGATTTTCGAATGAGGACTCCCCCCCAGGTGGAAACAGTGGGATGTGTTGGTCAGTAGTAAAACATACTGCATTTTAAATTTACATATTATGTCAAAATTAATATAATTATTTTATACTTACATTTTGAAGAAGGTAAACCTTATAGTCCCCCTAAGAGGGGGGACCGACTTGCTAAAGGAACAGCTTGGTGTTGGGGCCAATGGCCCACACCTCTTTAGCAGGGCCAAGGTATGGACCCATTGTCCCGCGCTGTTTGTGGCTTGCCATAGTTGTTCCAAATTGGCTGTAAGCGACTGTCTGTTCTGAAACGGAAAATGAATGTTACATTATTCATTGCATTTCTGACCACTCCCCAGTCCCGGGGAAACACTATGAGAAATTTGAAATCCAAACTAACAATTGCTGGCCAACGAACTGGATTCCCCTCCTGAAAAGGAATTGTATAATATTATTCTCTGAAATGGCCCATTGCATGTTCACTCCTGGGCTTTGGCAGGGGAGAGGGGAGTGGGTGGCCAAGGGCTGACAGCTCACAGAACAGAAATGGGGACAATGGAGCTCTCACTAATGAAAGCTGAAATTCCTGTAAAAAAACTAAAATAACAAAAACAAAAAGCCTTGGCCCAGGTGATCTGAGTAGGTCAAAAAACAAAGATCAAAACCCTTTTTGAAAGACAAAAGCATAACAAACAAAATTCCTCAGACAAGTTTTTCTCATTTTTCTCATATTGTTTTGTGTATTTTATCACTTTTCTAGTTATCTCTTTTGGATGCGAAAGCATTTTGATGTAGATGCAGATGTAGACAAGCACCTGTATAAAGTGCCATTCTTGCACATTTTGGGTTGTTTTGGCCTAAAAAATTGAACACAAAAATTAACTGTGTCTATATCAGATATAAAGCCACTCATTTAACATTGATTTCTTTTGTATTCCATTCATGAATTATTAATGAATTTTTGAAGTAAAGTACTTTTCAGAACAACTGCATCTGGAGGAAAGACCTCTCCTAGTCCTCAGCTTTTGGAATGTGAAAGCGAGCAGACATTCTCACACCTGAACAAACTTAGTTTGGGAGAAACTCCTCCTCAACTCCTATGGGAAATGGTTTTTCTCATTCGAGAATAGGTGTGTGCAGCATAAATGATTTGCTGACATTCAAAGAACAATTTGTTCATTTCACAAGTACTTACATTATAACTGCACATACTAAATACCTGATTATAATTTCTTACATAACCAGCTGCATTGATGGATATCCAGGATTAGACATCTACAGTAAATTGTATTCACCTGAATCACTAGCCACTGGGCTAATGACCTTTAGAAAACTACTAGCCCACAGTGCAACTAAGGAGCCCAAGCTCCTTCCCAGGATCTTGGTCACTGTAAGGGTGACCATGCTTACCAAGACCATGTGTAGATTAAAAGAGGGTTTCAGTTGATCCACAGTTTTCTGGTTAAGACCACATGGAATGGTAGTTTTTAAATACATCCTTTGTCATTCTCATTAAAACTATATGTGATTTGTCATCTTAAGTCTACTAGCCCAAGGTATACTAAATGTGTGATTTTTACTAACCTCTGGCTACAGGGCTAGTGGAGATGTCGAACCCTGGACATCAGTTTTGGGTTTTCAAAACCACAGTAAACCCATATGGATTGTTGTTGAAAATAGCAAAACCGGAAGCTGAAATTAATATTTGCTTTGCTTCGATTCCCTAAACTCATAAATTCTGTGCATAATTTGTTCAAAACGTGTTCCATCTCAATTAAGTCTTAGATCTGTAGATTATAGCAATCAAGCAGCCATGAAATACAACCTGTTACAAATTTTCTCATCTTTATCATTCCGCGGGTTGAGATTCTGGGATCATAATCATTTTTTGTCCCAAATCCCACAACAACGTAATCAGCAGAAAAGTATTGTGACATAATTAAAAAACTGGTGCTTTATCCTGGTGCAAATTACCCTGCTAGCAGCAGACACTGGTGTGAATTGCAACTGCCAAGCAATAGTCTTGCATCACTTAAGCCAATTAGTCTTACAGAACCTAACACTCAAAATGTGACAAGGATACCTCACAAATTAATGTCATCTAGTAAGCTGACGGAAGCCACTCTAAGGGCACTTAGAGTGCCTAGGTGATGGTAACCTGTGATCAGGCGAAGTTTTTTTTTTGCGGCGGGAGGAAGGAAAAAACTACATCTGATACAATTTCTTGTCAATTTGTATGCCACCCTCTAAATTAACGGTTCTGTCAACACGAACGACAGATGCCATGAGACAAGCATGAGCTGTCAACAGCGATGTTATTTTGTGTCATATGATAAATGTCAGCCAATCAGATTTTACCAGAAATCCATGCAATTTTTGGCGTCAAGGAAAGGAACTTTTAATAATGCTCAACCGTTGATACAGTTCCTCTGTTTAAAACGTCAAGAAATAAAGAATTTAATGAAAAAATTGGCCGGTGGAATGATAGAATCCTTTATTTTATTGCAAAGTGATCAAAAGTGTTGAATAAACTTTGATTCTGCAGCAGCACTTCTTGCCAACAGCATGCCCGTAAAATAAATGATTCGTGAACACAGTTCTTCCACGATCTGATTTCTCGATTTCTCTGTGGACCTCGACTGACTAGTAAACTACCCAGTCGCAGCAGCACAATCTGCCTTCTTTTTAGATTCCCGAATTGTTGGTTCCGACTCACCACAGCTACAGAGTGTTAGAATCAGTCAGAACAATGCATTTTTTTCATCACTTTTGGGACAATTAGTAAATGACACTCTGATCTTGCAAATCCCATGGGAAGTACAGCTAAAATGTCTTCTTTTAGTCAAACAATCCTTGAGATGCATTCCATTAGCTCTTCCTTCAAGGATTTGTGAATAAATTGAAGAGAGTAAGTTACAGCTGCCGCAAATTCACCCTGTGCCCCATGAGCCGACATAAATTATAACAGCTTACTTGTGTTGAGTTTGCAGTGGTAGTCACATATGTAAATCAAGTAGCCAATCGGAACAGGGCTCAAAAGATTGTTTTGTTCTTCGACCAATCAGAAAAAAGTCCAGATTCTGGATGAGAAACAGACAAATTGACAAGAAATTGTATCAGGTGTAGTTTTTTTCCGTCCTCCCGCCACGAAAAAAAAAAAAGTTCGCCTGATCGCAGGTTAAGGTGATGGATCAACTGTGATGCGCCCATCATCTGCTTTGAGGATGAAAATAAAGCTATTGCGGATTGACCAGATTTGAAATTATTTAGCCCATTAAAACGTTAAATAGCTTATGCAAACTGGCAACGCGGCAGCCCTTTCTACGATGGCAATTTTAAGCCCAATTTACACTACAGAAAAAATGGGTCCAGACCCAAAAAAAGTTGGTACGTTTACACAGCACTTTCGAAAAGCAAAAGGGGTCCGGACTCATTTTTTTCGCTTTTGGGACCATAGGCCCCAAAACCAGAATCTGGATCCATTGCATGCAAACATGGAATGGAAGGTTTACACAGCAAAAATATCTGGTCCGTACCAACTTTTTTGGGGTCCAGACCCATTTTTTACAGTAGTATAAATGGGGCTTTAGGGCTCCTTTACATGGAGGTAGGAAGATCCTAGAAGGCAGATCATCCTAGCGCCATATGTTTTCTGCATTCAGTTTACATGCAAAGGGTCGTACTTGGCCCTAACACTAGGATCTTCCTAGTCTTAGGATCATCCTAGCTGAAGTTCCTAGCACCAGGAAGATCCTAGCACCATGTAAACTGCTTTCGCTAGGAAGATCCTAGCACGAGGGGCAAAAACAACAAACCAAACAAACATGGCGGCGGCCGGGCGATCAGCGGCTAAAGGAAGACAATTTCGTCGAAATTTCCGACCAAAATTTCTGCATGTAAACCCAAACGAAAAGTTGGTTCGCCGTCTAGGATCGTCCTAGTTCTAGGATCTTCCTGCCTCCATGTAAACAGCCCCTTAGTATGACGGCTTTTTCTCACAAGTGAGCGTAAACCATCAGTAGTGATTGAGCTGTGAGCTAAGTACTTACGGTGCGATATTCATCTATCGAAGTACACATGTAAGCTTAATTTACTGTAATTCCTGTAACATGACAGAAATCTTACCAGATCTTCATCAACAGTGCTTTGTAATTACTCAGTAAGTTGCTGTTGGTCTTCTTCTTCTCTTCCTCTCCTTCTTTTTCACTCACCGCAGTTGCCAAAACACTTTTCAGCAGTGAGCATCGCAGTAAGTACGTTGTGTAAGAGTCACGCGGATTCGTGGTTAAAACACAGCTATTTTGAGCCCTGTTTATTCTTTTAACCATGGTTAAGTACCACTTTTTGAGCAGTTTTATACCTCCTTTGAGAGGATGTTGAGTGTCAACTCAAGCTTTTCGTGCAATGAGGCGATTCAGGAAAATGTGGAAATTAGTGTTGAAGTTTATCTTCTAAGCAATACTGGCTTGGTGACGTTGGGATGCATTGGATTCACTGTGGTTTATTAATCGTTGAGGACCATGCTACAGCTTATCGATGACCTGCAACTTTTCGTGAATGAAGCGGTGCCAAAACATGTGGTAAATTACAACAAGAGTTGAAGTTAATCCTCTAAGCAATACTGGCTTGATGACGTTGGGATGCTTTGGCTTCATTGTGGTTTATTATTCGTAACATGACTTCTGCTGCCTGTGTGTGGTATCTGTTCCCTTCCTACAAATGATGTTACACTTTCACAGGTGGATTTTAGTAATGTAAAAATCAAAGTCTTCCAAGAAACCTTGTGGAAACTATTCTAGTTTGTGTGTGAGAACCATGAGAGGACAATGCCTCACTCATTTAACTCATGTGGTGTTAACACTAGTCCAAATAATATTGGTAACTACACTTTTTAGAATGTTTGTAAACTTGATGTTAGACTAATCTGTAGAATACAAATTTCAGAATACACACTATTAGACAATTTCATTGTTGTCTTTGGTGAACTTGTATTTGCCAATTTCGCCAAAATCGCCGCTTTCCAAGGGGGCCCTCTTGGCTTCTCATTGGCATTTGCCACACATTCGCTAACAATTTTGGCTCATTCGCCAACGATTTTGGCGAATTCGCCATTTTTGCCACATTTGCCAATTCCGCCAAAATCGCCGCTTTCCAAGGGAACCCTCTTGTCTTCTCATTGGCATTTGCCACACATTCACCGACGATTTTGGCAAATTCGCCATATTCGCCAGAATCGCCGCTTTCCATGGGGGCCCTCTTGTATTCTCATTGGCATTTGCCACACATTCGCCAATGATTTTGGCGAATTCGCCATTTTTGCCGTATTTGCCAATTTCACCAAAATCGCCGCTTTCCAAGGGGACCCTCTTGTCTTCTCATTGGTATTTGCCACACATTCACCAACGATTTTGGCGAATTCGCCATTTTCGCCATAGTCGCCAATTTCGCCAAAATCGCCGCTTTCCAAGGGGGCCCTCTTGGCTTCTCATTGGCATTTGCCACACATTCGCCAACGATTTTGGTGAATTCGCCATTTTCGCCATATTCACCAATTTCGCCAAAATCGCCGCTTTCCAAGGGGACCCTCTTGGCTTCTCATTGGCATTTGCCACACATTCGCCAACGATTTTGGCGAATTCGCCATTTTCGCCAATTTCACCAAAATCGCCGCTTTCAGAGGGAGCCCTCTTGTCTTCACATTGGCATTTGCCACACATTTGCCGGCAATTTTGGCGAATTTGCCATTTTCGCCATATTCGCCAATTTTGCCAAAATCGCCGCTATCCAAGGGGACCCTCTTGTCTTCTCATTTGCATTTGCCACACATTTGCTGGCGATTTTGGCGAATTCGCCATTTTTGCCATATTCGCCAATTTCGCCAAAATCGCCGCTTTCCAAGGGGCCCTGTTGTCTTCCCATTTGCATTTGCCACACATTCGCCAACGATTTTGGCAAATTCACCATATTTGCCAATTTCACCAAAATCGCTGTCTTCCAAGGGGCCCTCTTGTCTACTCATTTGCATTTGCCACACATTCGCCAACCATTTTGGCGAATTCACCAATTTCGCCAAAATTGCCACTTTCCAAGGGGGCCCTGTTGTCTTCCCATTTGCATTTGCCACACATTCACCAACGATTTTGGCGAATTCGCCATTTTTGCCATATTCGCCAATTTCACCAAAATCGCCGCCTTCCAAGGGGACCCTCTTGTCTACTCATTTGCATTTGCCACCAATTGCCAACCATTTTGGCGAATTTGCCATTTTTGCCATATTCGCCAATTTCACTTAGTGTACACTATATTTCCAAATAGGTGGCGAAATTTCGTCAAAATTCCCATTTTCGTTATTGGGTGCATTTCTGGACATATCTCTATTTTGTCCTCTTAGCTTCGCTTTAGGTCGTGTAGCTCACGATCATCGAGACAGGCAAAGCGCTGTGGTTTTTCTTTTGCTTTGTTTCCTCGGGCTCACGGGGTAAGAGATAGCTAAACCCCAAACGGAAATTTGGCAATTCCTTTTTTTTATTTCCTTGATGTTTGTGCTTGAAATTGCTTTACGAGTCTTGCGAAAGCTTTGAAATGTTTTCAAATTGTACCGGGAAATACAAACAGCGTGACGTCACAACCGTGTTTACATACTCTCATCTAAACACACCTGTTGAACAATGAGTGGGCGCGCACTATCTTAAATATTTTATAAAATAAGTTTAATGAGCGAAAACAAAGGCACTGCACGTCCAGATACTCTGTGGGAGTCTGATATTCACGGGAAATTCAATCTAAAAGTAAATTGGTCTGTAAAAACGCCGTGACAGGAAAATAGTTTAGTTGTACGCTCCTAGTCATGGGCTCCTGCTATTGCTTAATAACAGAAAAGGAGTTTTTGGAAACAGAATTTATGTACGAAGTGATTATGTAAAGCACGCGAACTAGAGTTAAAAAGTGGTACTCGTCCTCAACCTCGATCTCGTAGTGAAATCTAAAGGTCCCAATTTTTTATCATCATCTTCGCAGGTATCACACCGATGCCCGTCATGCAGCTTTCACCAAACAGCACCGAGTCAGATCCTCCGCCACCACTTGACATGCCATGTCTCGCAAGATTTGCCTTAGTTCGTCTCGCACCTACAAGCGCAGTTGCATACACAAGTCTTGGAATTTCAAGTATTGTATTAGCAACTTTAACAATTGTTGCGAACTGTCTCATGCTGCATGCCCTCTCAAAATGCCAGTCACTGTACTCTCCCACCAAAGCTTCGTTTTGCAGTTTGGCGATGTCGGATCTCGGAGTTGGCTTTTTGGTTCAACCATTATTTGCAGTGTACTGTTTTGCCGTGAATTCCAACAACATCGATCTATTCTGTACCATCCAAGGTCCTTACGCTGTGGTGGCGTACTCCTTGGGGACAGTGTCTTTCCTGACCATAACAATACTTGCTTTAGACAGATTTTATGCCTTTAAATTAAGAGTAAGATATCGCCAAGTCGTCACTTACAAACGAGCTGTATTAAAGCTGGTAGCATGTTGGATTTTTGGAATTCTCTGGCCGTTCACTTGGCTTTTAATCGAGAAAATAGCAATGTTCACGGCAATTGTAACAATTTTTTGCTGTGCTGTGACGACTTCAGGGTCATCCATTGCGACATATTTTGCCATACGAAGTCGTCAACGACAAAACCAGCAAAACAGAAGCAACCAACTCACAATTGGGCGATACAAAAAATTGCTGGACACCGTAGTGTTGACATTCTGTCTCCTGCTCGCTTGCTACGTGCCATATTTCATTGCTGTTGGAGTTTCCCAGGCAACCGAATTAGATTCAAACACGATCCTGGCATTTAACATCACATCTGAGATTCTTTATCTCAACTCGTTGTTAAACCCAATTTTATACTGCTGGAGAATGAGAGAAATAAGGCGAGAATTCTTGATTGTTCTCCCTTGCTTTGAAAGCCAAACCTATCAGATCCGGCCAGCTCCAACAACTGGGAACCATAACATTATTTTACACGTCAAGCCACGTGTCACGAGACCGAGCGACGGCAAGACCTTGGAAACGACGGTGTAATTACACAAAGGCAGAGAACAATAACAACGATAATGATGTCCATAACAACGACGACGATCATGAAGATGATGCTTTTGACGCTGATGATGATGATGGTGGTGGTTGGAATGCTAATGGTGATGATGATGATGATGATGATGATGATGATGATGATGATGATGATGATGGTGGTGGTGGTGGTGGTAGTGATGATGATTGTGATGGTGTTCGATGGTAGTGGTGATGGTGATAACTGTAAAGATGTTTTAACAGGAAGCCCATAACACAAAATTGACTGATTTCCAAATCGGTCTTATAGAAAATAAATAAATAAAAAGTTAACCAAAATTCAACTATTTTAAAAAATGAGGTAATGACATCCAACTGTTCTGCCTCCTGCTATTTGAGATTCTTAACATTTTTTTTCTGGTATTCTTTTAATTCGGCCTGAAAAGCTCCAACGGGGAGATCATTTAAGTAGTCATCGCCGCCGCCGCCGTCGTCGTTATCGTCGTCATGGTGTTAAGGGACTTCACATATGAGTACGATTCGAGATCAAGGCCGAGTTCGACTTTCAAACTTCAGACCAGTCATCTCCGCGGAGCCCTGACTCTATCCTATGGCTTAAAGTGCACCTAACCCCAAAATATTTTTTTCGCTTAAATAAATCTTTACACCTGTTCGAAACACACTGCGCCTTTTTGCGCCTTTTTAAACCAAATCTTGTCTTTTTATAGGCTGTAAAAGTTACGAATCATCTGTCCCACGACCGAGCTAGTAAGGGGCATGGGTCTATTCCTGACATGACGTCACAAACTGCTTTGCATGCATGTTTACAAAGACTTAATGCGATGGAAATCGGTTTGTGACGTCATGTAAGGAATAGACCCATGCCCCTTACTAGCTCGGTCGTGGGACAGATGATGGCTAAATTTCGTATCTTTTACAGCCTATAAAAAGTCAATATTTGGTTTTAAAAGGTTCAAAACGGCGCAATACGTTTCGTACAGGTGCAAAGATTTATTTAAGCGAAAACAATTTTTTGGGATTAGGTGCACTTTAATAACAGATAAGGAGATTTTAGAAACAGGATTGATGTACGAAGTGATTATGTAAAGCACGCGAACTAGATTTACAAAGTCGTACTCGTCCTCAACCTCGTACTGGTACTCAAATCTAAAGGTCCCTATTTTCCACGATGGAATACAAACTCATCAAATTAACAGGACTTTCGCCCCTAAGGGTGGTAGTTAATCAGTTAACTCTTTGAAGACAAAATAAAAACTACCACCACAACAACTAACCTAAACCTAAACGTTTTGCTAAAAACATCATAACCGTGCGACGTGATAGCTTGTCCTGATTGTGCTTATAATATCCGGCTGTAACGATGCATTGAAGCCCCTGAAACTAACGAAAGACAGGCAAAGATATAGGGGGATTCATGCTTACGTAATTGTTTACATTTTTCCTCATTTGCATACGGCTTTGCTTACAGAAGGAAACATGTTAGATGTGATTTGACTGCAGACAGCTATAGAGCTAGTGAAATTTAATAAATTGTGAAATTTTTAGTTCTTTAGGTGTAGTATCCAAGGAGATATTGTCTTCCAAAAACTGCAAAATTTCTGGGTGGCAAAAGCACTAATGAGCTCATACATTCTTTGCAAAATTTTGAGTTCTTAAACCCGCGTTGCACAGAAAGTATTCAATACATGAGGCTCATATTCATTGGCAGAGTTATTCATACTATGACCTTTCAATATTCAGAACTAATTTATTTGTAACTCCATCAGAAACTGAATTGTTCATGCTAATGAGGCAAATGTTGTAAACAAGGATTCCCCTATAGGGAAGGACCATACAAATCTAACTACGTACAATAGGACTGTTTATACGAAAGACAATAAGCCGCGGCTTACTCTGGCCGCGGCTTACATAAGACGCGAAAGGAACCATTTATACGAGTAAAAACTCCTAGGCCAGGATAAGCCGCAGCTTGAGAAAGCCGTGAACGTAGATTTTGTACCATTTATACGGAGTGTTCGTGTCTTATGTAAGCCGTGGCTAGAGTAATCCGCGGCTTATTTTCTCTCGTATAAACGGCTCTAATGTTTTGTTGAAGATGGCCACACACACACACACGCGCGCACGCGCGCGCACGCATACAAAAAATAATAACCAAAAGGAAAAAAAACATTTTATGCAATATTTGTTTTTCAAGGAATCGACAAGTCGGTTCAGGAACAGCAGAAAATCACTGGAATTACATTTACATGGCTGAAATTCAACCTCGTTTGAATGAATATATATACACACACACACACACACACACACACACACACACACAAACCTGCATAAGACTGAACTAATAATTAAACTGAAAAACATCCAAAATATCAGATTAGAATTTATTTAAGGAATAGTCCTTTCAGGATTTTGCCATCAGAAGGAATTAAGAATTATATCAATTATATAAATTGAAAGCTTGATGAACCTAAAGCAAGTGGCCGTGAACTAAAATAGTGAAGATCAAAACAGGCGTAGGCACAGTATTGGCTGGCGCAGAATATTGCTTAATATTCAAATTAAATCAAGGGCTAATTTTACATAAAGCAACTTTCTTCCACAAATTTGCTAAAGTAGAGTTTATGTGATCTCTAAACAGTTACTGAGTGAACTTCAAATGAAAAATTGAAACTTAACAAAGTTATTTATAACTCTGTTGCTTCGTTTTTTCACAGTTTTAAGTACAATAACGAACGCCAAAGCTGAAACCAATTTAAGCCAGGCTGCCGTTTTGTTTGTTTTTGCTGATGTTAAAATACCACACTGTTATTTTAAGATTCAAATGAACACGTTTTAACAGGGAATTGAAATGTGTTTCCGAACTTGTGTTGATACAAGAAGACTATGGTTACGTCAATAACTTACAATTGATTTAAACCCGGGGGAAATTAGCTCAATGTTTTATTCCTCACAATATTCTGATGACTGTAGAAGGAAGGTTAAATTTCAATTAGACAAAATAAATCTCTCTGTAATGATGGCGAAAAATCACTCCTGTTCTGGACAAGATTTTCAAGAATACCAATTCATCAGATAGTCTTCTAGGCAATGGACCGTCTTCGTTTGTATTGCAAATGCTGTTTTGTCCACTGTCGCTGTTTCTGGATGTCATCTGAATTGCTTTAAAGTTACAATGCCGCTCGATCCACTCATCGACCAAAGCCCTCTTCTACAGCTTACCTTTTACGGATTTCGGTGTAGGAATGTTGGCGCAGCCCTTATACAAGTTGCATCAGGCGTCGCGGTCCTTCTGGCCGATCTCGATTTGTTCTGCGCACTTCAACCCATCTCAAGTTTCAAGTTTCAAATTATTGAGAAAAATTGAGAAAATAGAAAGTAGGATGTACCACTGCTCGCAGTTAGCTATAGCCATTCGAGGCGAGCAGTGGCTTGACACTAAGTAGAATAATTACAATAACAATACAATTAAAATACTGAGTAGAATTAATTATTATCGTACAGTACATTAAAATAAACTGAATACTAAATACAAAGTGAATAATTACAATTACAATACAATTACAATACTAAATAGAATTAATTATTATCGCACAATACATTAGAATAAGCTGAATACTAAATACCGAGTGAATAATTACAATTACAATACAATTGCAATACTAAGTAAAATTAATTATTATCGTACAATACGTTAAAATAAGGTGAATACTGAATACTGACTAGTATTAATAACATTTGGGAAAAAAACAAAGATTCTCAGGAGAAAAAAAAGGCAGATTACATGAGAAGCTGGAAGGATAATGTAGATAGAAAGCTAATAGAATGAACTGAGTTTAGTTTTCAAGACATATTCAAATCCAATAGATCAGTATACTCATTCGCCTCCGAGAGTTTCTGAAGGAGCATATTGTGAATGTTGCGTTTAAATTTCACTTTAGGCATTTGACGAATTTCATGAGATAGGTTATTCCAGACTCTAACACCGTTTCTTGGAAAAGACATGTTTTGCTTGTCTAATCTAGAGTATTCGAGAAAGAAGTTGCCTCTTGTTGATGATCTTGTGTTATGTGAATGAATATTATGTTGGTAATTAAATAAATTACTTTTTTGAGGTGGCGATGTGTTATTTGAGACGTCATACATTACAGCACTTACCAGTCACACGCGCCCTCCAACGGCTTTTTCCGTTTTCGAAAACTAAGTTTTGGTGGACGTCAATCAAATGTTTCCATGACAAGATAGTCCTCGTTTCGTGTCGGTTTCGCGGCCATGTTCCGTCGTCGTTGTGATCAGGTATAATCGTTCAGTTATTACTGACAAAGTCGTTTCCAGTTTAATTCGTTGAGATGTAGGATTATTATGTCGAGACAACATGGTCTGCCTTGAATCACATAGCATGCAGAAACACTTTTTGGGAGCAAAACGTTTGTGAAGAAGGCAGTGAAGAAGGCGATTCGATTGTACGTAACACTGGAGCCGTAAGCGATCCGCCAAAGAGAAGATCAAAGAAACGAAAAATATCAGGTAGCTGAAAACGTTGGCCTCAGAAAATGAGTCGAGTTGTGTGGAAATTGACTTTTAAGCAGCTATTTACGGATGTAGATTATTTTAGGCGCAGAAAGTCATTCGTTATGATAATCCAGAGCTCTAGCTATC
This sequence comes from Pachyseris speciosa, assembly GCA_016490735.1. Lineage (NCBI taxonomy): Eukaryota > Metazoa > Cnidaria > Anthozoa > Scleractinia > Pachyseridae > Pachyseris > Pachyseris speciosa. Next base: position 58,318 of record JAEMWC010001352.1, on the reverse strand, counting down.
TTGACGAGTTGCAGTGGTTGGAGTACGAGAGAGGTGAGGCGTATGCGATTGAAACCCTCAGCAGAACTTTACGACAAATGGGATTGACAGTAAAAAAGGTACTAAAAAGCCGGAAGAGATTAGAAGTCAAATTTGTGAAGTTCATCCTGTAATATTAAAAGGTTATTATTTAGTTCTCATGTTGTGGTTTGTATACACTGTTCGTAAATTTGTAGCTTCAAATCATTGCCCGTGAGCAAGACGAACGAAAAGGCACAGAGTTCAGACGATTTACGTCTCAGTTTCAACCAGAACAGTTCCTGTTTCTAGACAGTCAAGTAAAGATGTTAACCGCGGTCAAACGCAAAAAAATAAGAAAAGTCCTGTAAAGATAAGGTTTTTATGTTGAGAGCTCAAAGATGATGAGTCTTTCATCAGTCTGTGAGTTTACTAAATCATTTCATGAATTACTAAAAAAAGTTTTAAGCTATTTTAAAGCCAAGAATGTGGAGACTGTTCGGCACGGTATGTTTTTGTTTTCTGTTTCAATGCGTGACTTCAGGAAAACCGATTCACCTTATTGTTCCTAAAACTGTTTTAGTAATTCATAAAATGATTTAGTAAACTCACAGACTGAAGAAAAACTTATCATCTTTGAGCTCTCGACGTAAAAACCTTATCTTTAAAGGACTTTTCTTACTTTTTTTACGTTTGACCGCGGTTAAGTAAAGATGAAAGAGGAACTTGGTACTCTGCGAGTAGTTCGTTTGATAAAAGAAACCCCGTTATTGTCATGGATACATTTGATTGACGTCCACCAAAACTTAGTTTTCGAAAAAGGAGAAAGCCTTTGGAGGGCGCGAGTGACTGGTAACCGCTGTAAGACGGCAACTGACTTGAAGTAAAGAAGATCTAGAAGTAGTAGACTGGATAAAATGAAGAAGGGTACTGCGTGAGCTCTATAATCACCAAAAAACATGAGGCGAAGGGCACGTTTCTGAAGACATAGGATATTGTTTCTGTGGATTTTGTCTTCTCGGCCCCACGCTGTTATACCATATAACAAATAGGGTTGAATCAGCGATCTGTATATATGTTGTAAAGTATTAAGTGGTACGAAATGTCTTAGCCTAGCAATAATGCCAATCGATGTGCTTATTTTAGAGGCTATATGTAAAATATGATGTTTCGAAGAGAGGTTCTCGTCAATAAGCACGCCTAAATATTTAACATAACTTTTACGTTCCAAAGATGTGTAAGAGTTGGTATGATGGTTGAATATTTTTAAATTAACTTCGTATTTGACATTTTTTTGTCTTGGTCGAAAAATAACGTAATTAGATTTTTTAATGTTTAGAGATAATTTGTTCGCTATTAGCCAGTCGTAAAGCTTACAGAGCTCATCGTTTACCGTAGATTCCAGGGATTTTAGGTTTTTATCTGCATATAAAAGATTCGTATTGTCTGCGAATAGGTAAAACTTCAATCGGTTACAACTGTTACAAATATCATTTATATAAACAAGAAAGAGCAGAGGTCCTAGGACTGATCCTTGGGGAACCCCAGATAATACTGTCGCTTTCTTAGATATATTTGAGGGGCCAAATTCAGTTATTTGCTTGCGACTAGTAATTAAGGTAGGAAGTAAACCAATCATTCACAATCCCGCGTATACCATAATGTTCAAGTTTCTTTAAAAGTACTGAGTGGTCGACTGTGTCAAAGGCTTTTTGTGAATCAATAAATATTCCGCAGGTGTACAGCTTTCTATCCATATTAGTTTGAATCTGATTGGTGATTTCCAAAATAGCATGTTCAGTGGACCACTTTTCACGAAATCCATATTTTTAATCATAGAGAATACTGAACTTTTCAAGAAATGATTTCAAGCGAATGTACATCATTTTTTCAAAGATTCGGTTGAAGACTGAAAGTAGTGATATGGGTATGTAGTTGGATGGGTCAGATTCGTCATTGGCTTTGTGGATTAGGAATACTTTAGCAAGCTTTAATTTAGTGGGATATATTCCATGTTCAACCGACTTGTTGATTAGTACAGATAGGGGGTGGCTAAGAATATGTCTTGCTGATCGCAAGACGCGAGTGGGGAAAGAATACAATCCATGAGCCTTGTTTAATGGCGTGTTCATAATTTCGGACTCAATTTCAGTTTGTGTTACTGGATTGAAAAAGAAAGAATCAGTATTACGTGATTTTGGAAGATAATCAAAAAATTCCTTCTGCAGGTTTGGCATTTTGGAAGCTAGGTTATGACCAATTGAGGAAAAATACTCATTCATAATTCATCTGTGCAGCCGTAGCCTATTTCTTCTTTTCGGTGTCGTTCTTGACCATGACCGCCATAAGTATAGACCGATACTTTGCCTTGTATCTTGGGTTGAGGTACCGCGTGGTTGTGACTGTCAAAAAAGTCGCCGTCACCCTCGCATTTCTGTAAGTATGCAGCCTCACATGGGCTATCTCCCGCCTGTGGAATATCCGAATCAACAAGATCAGCGCTCTAGTAACTGGCTTCCTGAGCATTGCTGTCACGTTGTCTTGTTACTTCAGAATTTACTGGACGTTAAAGCTTTTAAACACAGTATGATGTGTGTTTTCGGTATATTTATCGCATGCTACATTCCATACTTTTGCGCCTTATTAGTTGTAGCTTCGCTAGGTTACAATGCATCGGTCGTCCTTGCAACTAATTTAGCATCTTTAGTGGTCTTCCTTAACTCTTCTCTAAACCCTTTCGTTTATTGTAGGAGAATTAAAGAAATTCGCCTAAGGGTGATGTCGACTGCACGAAAAATATGTCCTATGTGTCGAAGGACCACATTAAGAAACACACATCTTGAACGTTCGCCTCAAGTCGGATGCTTTACTACCCACGCCATTTTAAATTGGCTGGCGTCGTTTGTGTGATGTTCTGAGGAGCTTGTCTATAACTTAAGTAGAATATCAATGAATATCATAATTATAGAAAGTGTTAGACACTACCGAAAATGAATTCTACGTCCTAAGTAAGATACTACGGCCGGAATTATGAGGTACCCGGCCGCCGATAAATAAAGAGTGCTTTACGAATTACATAACTTTCATTACAAGCTCAGCTTCTTAATAAATTATTAGCTGCACGTGCTTATTTTTTACGACTCATTACAGCTATTGTTTTCCTTGCCGCTTTTGCTCGATGTGAACTTTGATTTGCATTTTCTCAATTTCATTTTAAAGACGCACCGTTTTTCATACTTTAAGTGCATGTTTCAGTTTTAACCTTAGTGCTTCAAAGAAAAAAAGATCTAGACACAAAATAAAGTATTAAAAATTTACGACAGCTAAAGCTGAGGGCGATTTTCTTGTTGGACAAAAAGTTGGATCTAAAATTATCTGACATGCAGCCACATTGAAATAAACCGAAAATGGATCTGCAACGACTTCTGCGAAGCTAATCAAACAATGATGAGGTTACACAATTGTTTAGATTTCTCTTTATGGCACGGTTTGCGGGTACGTAAACGAACGTAAACCCTCCACTGAGTACTACTGGAGCACAGTGAATATCAGTTATCAAGGCGACTTGTAAATTTGCTACCGGATGTGAGTTGTGTTCTTCCTTGGAATTTCTAGTTTCTTTTTGACTGAGGAGTTCCTTTAATAATAGTCGTCAACAGGCCACTGAGCGATGTCATGAGTTGCGCAAGTTTATATCACGACCGGACGCCAACAGGCGGCCTTTGGGCTATGTAAAAGTTTTGAATGAAGTTCAGTTCTAAAAACCATTGCTTTTGGAAAATTCTGCAGTAAGTCTCTCGCATGGTATTTTATTAAACCAGGGTAATAACACCAGATATTTTTTTTTCTACATCCAACTTTCTGTTTAACGCCGGGTAAAATCGTCCTTGGCTTTTGCTGTCCTAAAATTATAAAAGAGCATTTTATGTCTCTTTTTACTTTGGGGGCTTGGCGCCGTTGGGGAAGGGTAAGCCACCACAGTGTGCTCCCAACACGATAGCGCTGCATCACAGGACGTTATTGTTTCTATAGAAGAGGTGAAAGTGATGTCGTCCGCGTTGGTCTTCTTTAGTCATACGTACAGCTACTACTGGTGCAGCCCTTCTCTGCTACGGCCAAGCGACATGAAGCGACGCAAGTGTTGTCCATTCCCGGAGTTGCATTTAACAATCAGCAAGACAGTTTGCTATCTATAGAGAGTGTTCGCTCAAGTGATCAGCTGCCATTATTAGTTCACAGAAACAAAAGAAAAAAATTGCACTAAAAATAGAGTTCAATTCCCAAAAGAACCATTTTTCTCCTCCAACATGGCCGCCACGACGTCAAGTGGACACAGCCTGTACCACTTATCTGTTTTTCTTGACTTTATGCAAATTAATATGTACAAAGACTAAACGCATGGAGCCTTAAGATTGGCAATTATGATTGTAGAATAGGGCAACTGTTGTAAACCAATAAAATTTCAAAAAGGGCCATATTTGAAAAGAAAAGTGCTACATTATAACAACGTAATTATTTACTTCTGAATTGTGTGGTCGGTGTTATATACACAGAAACTGGTATTTTGTTTTAACTCGGAAAATTGCCAGTCTCAGAGTTATCGGTGATTTCACTCGCTCGCTTCCTGTTACATATTTATTTTGTGAATATTCTGTATATCATGTAAAACTGTGCAACCAATTAAAATATAACGTTGACGAAAATGGCCAAATGAAAATAACAAATGTCATGAAGATACTACAAAAGGCTAACGAGAAATAATAGTTATACAGAAGAGGAGAAACTTGCTTTTCATGATGATGTCTGGGATAAACCGAACGGATTTGTATTTTACAATGCGTAAAATGTAACGCAACTATCATTCTTCTCTTTTAGAGCCTTCAGTAACTTTTCACCCCAGGCGGGGTGTACTCCCTATAATGGCCTATACGGGGAGGCTCCGCCCGAAAGAGGTACCTTTTTCACGCTTCAGGTACCCATATGAAAGGGTAGGGATTTCACGAGTCGAAGTACATGAAAGGGTAGCGAAATCTGTCATTTCGGTATTTAAAGGGCCTTTCATTAAAATATTTCGAACACACATGCCTTATGACTACACTGTTTTAATTTATTGAATGCTACATGAAAATGGCAAGAGGACTTCTTGTTTTAGGTATACGAAAGGGGTACCATTTGTCAATGGAAGGTATGCGAAACGGGTATCTTTTCTGTCAAAAATGGTATATAAAAGGGTTAGGGGTCGGACCTCTGGACGGAGCCTCCCCGTATTAATTTTTTTTTAGTACCCCCCACCCGGGCATTTCACAACATGAAAGTACGGACAAGTCATAAAAAAAAAAAATAAAAAAAATAAAAAAGCTCGTCGAGAGAGCTCACTTCGAAAAATAAAATTTCTTTATAAATAGCAATAAATAGGGTTAGGCCAGAAGCGGCAGACAAGGAAGGAAAAAAGAAACGCAAAACAGTCGTATTTTTGCGTATTTTTGCGCAAGTGTCACGCTTCACGCTGGCTGGCTTGGTTACATAGCGACCCGTTTATTTCAACCGAGAAGGACCGGGAACTGGACAGAATTAAAATGGCGGCCAAAGAGGAGGAAGCTTTGACGTTTAGGCTTGATCATTTCGCAGAATTGCACGAAGTAACAACATTGATCGAGTCCATTGGATCCATATGCCATGATGATATCTTGCTTGAGGCCGCAGAGGAACGCTTCATCGGTTAGTTAGTTTTTTTTTCTCGTTTATTTTCGTTGTACGTTCGCCTAGCTAAATTTTGTTATCACGTCACTACTTCCAATGCTGTTTCCTTCTTCTGTCATGTAAGACTTAATTATTTTGCCGAGCTCCTATGTACTCAAAATATGTATTACCTTTTGTTTCTTTAATGATCAAGTTGTGCGTGTAAAGATTTCATTTACGTTAGTATTTACATGTACAAGTTACTGCACCATACAGTACACGTTTCTGACAATTAATGTTCTGAAATCTGTGCAAATGTGAACAAATTACATCGAGTTTCGACCAAACACCGATCCCGGGTCAACTGACCCTCCATTGACCCCCTTAACGGCCCCTTACTTATCCCTTCTAAAATTAATTACATTGACATGTATCAAATCTACAATACTGTACCTTTTGAAGTTTGCAAATGGTGAACATTATGTGCTCATAATTGGCAATAATTATTATTACCCTGATGTAATTACCTGAGAAATGAAGGTTTTGTTTAATTAATAAAAGATGTTGTTATCTCTGATCATGGCATATTAGACATGCTAACCCTAAAATTTACTGTTTTATTATTATTATTATTATTATTATTATTATTATTATTATTATTATTATTAATATTATTTCTTTACCCCAAAATATAAATTCCAATTCACATTTGTAACCTTTCTAGTGATACTGAATAACTATCAAGAGCAGCCGCATTTACTAGATCCACATTTAGGTAAGTACAGTTGTACATGTAAGAGTTTGAAATTTTAGTCTAACAAATTAACCAGCTTTGCTTCTGTGTGTCATAGCAAGACTGGATAGCTGTGCCTACTTGTTCTTAACTTTCCAGCAAATACAATTTATGGGTTAATTGAAGCAAGTGTATGTACATTGTAATCCCTGGCCATTATACCCCACTGTATAGAGTCTCCTAGTTCTCTTTAAACAATGCAGGCTTACAGCTCATTTCTTGTAAGATTTGATAAGTTACCTGGCCTGAAAAGTACTTTGACTCCTATATACTGTACAAACATTATTCAAAAGGAGTAACATCTTTGCTGATTTGCAAATTTAACACTTGCTATAACTTGAAGGCCTTTATTTTATTTATCACAGTGGTACTATAAGTTCAAACTAAACTTGACACCAGTCATCAACTGACTTTTTTCAAGGAAGTGAAAGAAAAAATAAAGCTACTTCTCAGCTGCTCCATGATTGTAGTCTTTATAAAAGTTGAGGAAAAACCAAAGTGTAGGTTGATTGCAAAAGGAAATTGTAGTCAACTGTTTCTTTCATTAGGATAACAAATTTAAGTAGAAATCTTTTAGCAGGCAGTATCATTTCACGTGCTAGCAAATTTGATGATGAGATACATACAGTTTAGGTTTTCATATAATTATATGTTTGTTTTACTTACATTTAATATGCACTGCAGAAATGGTTGTAGTGGCTTGGAAATGGTGCTTTTCACCTTGTTCTTGTTTTTCCCTCTAGAATGCCTTGTACAGAAACTGCAACATATAGTCCGCAATTCATCATATCCTGCAAAAATGATACGCCAGGCCTTTAAATATCTCTATCTAATCACTAAGGTTTGTTTGTGCACTATAAAACATGCACTGTAATTTGTGTGGCAATTCCAAGGAGCAAAGGATCTCAATGCCAATTAGCTTTCAGAGGAAAGTATAATTAACTAAGCTAATCAGAATTTTCAGAGGGTTGTTGGGGTATTAATCAACCAAGACCTTATGTGGAAGGGTACGGATTGAAATTTTCTGAAACAACACATTCTATTTTTTGTTTTTATACACTGCATCAGTCAGTGGCAGTCATGCAAAACTTGTGCCAGGGGGTTGTTCTGAAATTATGGCGAAGTTAGGACATCATGCGATGAAAAACATCATTCTTGGTTTTTCGCTCACTCTCTTTTGAAGCTAATGTTTACATGTCCCCCCTGTACATGTACAGCTGTAGCACTGTATCAATTAAATTCAAATCTAACCTAATAGTTCTTATATTTACATTAAGGTTAGGGGACCAAAATATGTGGTACGACTGTTTGCTCATGAAGTCAGTGATGTTGAACCAGTTCTTGGCATGCTGGCTCAGCAAAACCCTCAAGATCACGAGGTAGGCTAATGTACACATACAGGTATGAAGATTAAATAGAATCACATGTACAGTGTATATTACCCCTCCCCTGGCAGGAACACTCATCTACTACTGATAGTTAACTTACTGTTGGGTGCTGTAATTACATGTACAATAGTTAAGTTACCCAGTAACTGCCCTTTCATTATGCAGTGTACGTACAAGTAATTGTTCAGTTTAATTTACTACTACACAAGGGTTTAAGAGAAGATGTGTTAACTTTGTAGACCTGGGAAGCACGGTATGTACTACTGCTGTGGCTGTCAATAGTCTGCATGATCCCCTTTGACATGGCTCGTTTTGATGGGCTTAAAGAGGTGGATACTGGGGAAATGGAAAGGCGCAGACCAGTAGTGGAGAGAATCCTTGAAACAGCAAAGGTAAATGGAGTTCATAGACTGTATAGTGGGGTATGTATCTATTGTAAGCACTGGGTTATATCAAACAAATTGAATTAGATTTTGATGTACATGTAGATTTCATTTGCATACGAGAAAGTGAATCAGTTTTGTTGTTACTTACTCAGGTGTACCTAATTATAAACACCTGTACAGTCATTTAGGTAGTAAAAATAACTTGGTTTAAACTACTGTTAGATCCCTGCTAGTATCATGGTGGGATACTGTTTCCTAAGATAATTTGGAAATGGTTGTTATTAGGACACTTAGATTATTATTAATATTACTTTTTTATGTTTTGTATTCTCAGGTGTATTTGTCAGTTCCTGATAAGTCTAGAGATGCCGCAGCATTGGTCATTTCAAAGTAAGCGGTTCTTTAAAGTCTGGTGGCATTTACAAATTATACATGTACATAATTTTATAAGCTCAACCATTATTATTCCAGTATGATGGTATTTACAAATAAATGCATGATCATGCAGACATGTTATTTCAAACTATCTTAAAGTTGTCTTAACTTGCATTTTCTTTTGTGATTTCTGACCCATTAACCTAAATATGTACCTTATCTGCACTCTCATTTCAAAGGTTTGTAACCAGACCAGATGTCAAGAAAGAGAAACTTGCTGAATTCCTTGACTGGTCCCTGATTGGAATGGATAAAGCAAATGGTTTGTAATCACTGAGTAAAATGGTGCCATTATACATATGTACAGACTGTGTACATGTAGATCTCAGGGGAAGTATGTCTTTGTTGTCTTTTTAGGGTCTGAGAATGTTCAAAGCAGTTTGGTTTTTATTTTCCTTTGTTTCAGATCAACTGCCTTAATCTGGAACAAAATAAAATTAAAATCAAACTGGTTCAATGGAATTTATTAATAATTAGCAATAATAAATACAAGTTGTAAACCATATTTACATGTAATATATGTTCATATTCATATGTGCACCTATTTTAAAGCTCATAACTTGTATGTTCTAGCCTTTCCTTATTGAGTGAGTAATTAGTATACATGCAAGGTGAAGGATATTATACAGTAGTATGAATTGAACTGGTATGCATTGGGTTATTCCAGAAAAAATCCACCCCCCCCCTTCCCCGACGGATGGGGTCGTTTTTTAACCCCCCCTCTCACCTGGATTTCCTGAAGCCCAAGACCCCCCCTCCTGTCTGGATTTCCAAGACAAAAGACCCCCCTCCCACCTGGATTTCCGGGAATAATATATTAGGCTTAAATTTACTTTATTTTTAATAGAAAATACGCACAATCACGTATAGAAGATGTTCTTTTTTAATTTCTAAAGCTTAATTGGCTAAATTATATCAAAAATTCTGTTGCGTGGAACTAAGAAAAGAAAGGAGCGGAAATGCTAAACAACGCGAACAAGTGTTTACATTCTTAGCTCATAAAAATCAGTTGCCCTTGTTCTTTCTTTGGGCTAAATATGGTCCAAAAGTAAATGCAATTAGTAGAGAACATGACAAAAGAGTTCAACAGTCATTCCTTTTGGAGACATAACGTCAGTCTCGTCCACTTTATGTTTAAGAGTTATCATTCAAAATTGTTTACAGTTCAAAATTGAATAAGTTTTCAAGGTATTTACTTACCCACAAAGATTATTGGGAACATAGTCATGGTGGTCAAAAATAAGTAACAGGTTTTTCTTTATTTTTACACTATGTACATGTTTGTTGCACCATATATTTGCAAATAAACACATCTTTGTCGTTAAATGTGTACTGTTTTTTTTTTGGTAAAGGTAACAACTTAATAAACTGTGACGATAAGTAATAAGCAAATGTTAAAGCAGAAGCTACTGTGGCTGCAGAGGTCTCGGAAGGGGACAAAGCAAACTTGAGAGCAATTACTTAGTGCAAAAAAAATCATTCTCTTTACGTTTCTCAAACCTTGTTACAAAGACGCTAGAATTTGACATTCCTCCTTTTACGACTAAGAGGGGCATCCGGCTGAAGTTTAAAAAAAACTGAGAAGCAGGCAGACTAGGCTGATAATTGTAGACCTAGATGAAAAACTAAAAAAAACCCTAAAGGTGTGAAAGTAAATCAGTTGTTTACTTTCTTTACCAGTATCATTACACGAAACAACCGAGATTTCAATGGGGCTAACGTGAAATTACTCAACGGTGGCGCGCTGGGTCTGGGTACAAGTAAAAATGTGTCAGCGTTTCAAAGTCTTCGTTGCAATAACGTTGCGACGGCTCTTTCTTTAGTATCTTGTTCGTGTTTTCTGCTATAAAAGGACCTGCGAAGGAACTTAGATTATCATTTATGTCAGGTGAGAAATATGTGAACAAAATATTTCTACTATTTTCAGGGTCTGAGAGCGCTTAAGTGTCACCGAACTAAACGTTCGAATCGCGTGAAGTATCGGTTGAAATGACCCTTGCAGAAGACTTTTTCGAGTTCAACCCCCCCTCCCGCCTGGATTTCCAGGGTCTTTGACCCCCCCTCCCGCGAGAATTTCCAGAATCCCATCCGTCAGGGGGGTGTGGATTTTTTCTGGAACAATCCATTTTTTAAAATCATTAATTATAATTACTGATAACAATTAGAATGAAACTCTCCTTCTTTGTTTTCCTGTTCTTTTGGGAAACAATATTATTACCCAAGGAATGCAATCCAAGGGGGATCTTAAATGTACTTTTGAATTCCGGATATAAACCCCTCTGGTAATATAGCCCACCTATCCTTGACCCCACAAAAAAAAAATTAAAAAAGCATATAATTGTAAAATAATGCAATCGTTTTCTTCTGATAGTAAATTAATAGCAAGCCCTTAAAAATGAAAGCATGTAGACTGTACCATGTTAGGATGAGATGTTTTTGGTCTTTTATGATTATATTGGCTGTGATTGTGATTGCAATTTTGATTTATATATTTTTTCACTGACTATTTCTTGGTTTTGTTTAATGACCAGGAGAGACAATGAATGGGATGCTATTACTCACTGGGATCTTAACAACTCTGGTGAGTTAGTACTTACTGTTATTAAGTTTGTTCTGTATAATTCAGTGATCTTGTTTGTTTTTGTTTCTGTTAGCATAAATGCATGTACAGCTGTAATATTGCATAGAATTACCAGTAATTATAAGGTTAACAATTATTGTTCAAATCAACTCATATGAAAGCAACTTTGTTTAATTGACAAGGATAACACTTAACAATGTCATTAAGACTGCAAACCTATGGCCAACAAAGTATTTCTTTTTTTATTACGTTTTACTTTGCTAAGTTTTAAGTACTTTGCTTCTTGTTTGTAGGCCTTACTATTTAAACATGGGAAGAGAGAAGACCTGATACCATTTGGTTTGTTATAGTGATAGTATTTTAACTAAGTATTGTACTTGGTAAAAATATTTTTTTATTAATGAAAAGATAATGAATATCACAGTTAAACCAGTGATGGATATTTCACAAAGTGTATTGATTAATAAGTCAGTTACTCTAAAGTGCTGTCATTTCGTTTGATTAATACTACAAACATTTTAGTTCCCAGAGTGTAGGTCACATAATTATTAACATGTGAGCTTCCAACTATAGTAAGCACCTCTCAAATGTGGGTTCTTGACCAGGCTTTGATAACTGGGAGAAAAGGGAGATGTGCCACCAGTTAGTTTACATGAATGCTAAGCTTGCCTTTTCTCTGTAGCTGAATCACATTTTAGCTTTCAGACCTATGCCCTCAAATACTCTCATTAAAAAGAAAAATCACCCAGTGGAGATCATCATCGATATCTCCATGTATAGATGACTGTCCTAGAGGTGTTCAACCAAGCTTTCCATAAAAAATATTTCCATTGAATTTTGGGACTGAATTATCTTTCTGTTTAAAACATTGGCCCATCAAATTAAATACATGTACATATACCACTCTCCAAAAGCCCTGAAATTGTTTTATCCTAATTTTGTATTCATTTTCAGCCCCAACAGTGCTGAAGCAAACAGGAGCTTGTCAGATGTCCAACACAAAAAATACACTGCTGAGAAAGTTAAATATTAAACTTGTGCAGGTACAGTTTTAAACTGCTATGCATCACAACAATATTATTATTGATTAGAAATGCTTCACAAAATTAATGAATTCTTTTGGAGATGATGTCACAGCTGTCATAATGATTTAGCATTTAGAAGCATTAATTATTAATATTAATTTGAAGGAATTTCCCAACCCCTCTAGTGCAAACAAATTAATTTGGCACAGTACATGGTTTCCTTTATTCATTTTGAATTTCAAACTTCTCTGTAGCTACAACTTGTACTGCACATGTATATGTTGTAATTCAATTTTATCCTTGGTTCAATTTTTATTTTATTTTTGTGTGTGTGTGTTTCTGTGTATGGTAATGTATGATAATGAATACATTAGACAAAGGAAAATAAAGGATAAAAACGATAAAATTGAACCACAACACGTACACTGTATACCAACTAAAGTAGCTGGCTAGTAACATGCTGCTTTTGGTGCCGGATACCACGCTGTCTGATACCACTTTAAATTTTTCATTATTTTTGTTAACTTTCTGTTGGCTTCCAAAGATTTAACTCTGTTATGCGCTGTAGACACAGTAATCAAAGCAATACAATAATTATGTAAAACTTCACAACTTTGCATCTACAAAAAACATGGTTGGGTTGTTTTTGCCAAGCATAAATAAAGTTAACAGTTAGTGTGTGTTTCTTTGTTTCTCTTAGCGTCTTGGTTTGACTTTCCTGAAACCAAGAGTCGCAAGCTGGAGGTGGGTGATAGCTATCTATCATTATACAATGGACGGTGTAGACCTTGCGTTTTGATTGGTCAAGATGAGTTTGCGATTAGAGTACAGACGCACGAATGACGTCATCAGCCGAAGAAAGTAACGAAAAAAACAATGTACAAAACAAATAGATTCCATTTAGGAGTGCATGTGTACAATGTACTCAGATAAAGCATGGAGGACGTCAAATTATGATAAGAAAATTAGTCACCCTACTCGTCTGAGGCTGGAAGCGTACTTCTTTGTTCTCGCCACGTATCTACGTCATCAGGGAGTTTAAGAAACGAGGACGCGATGGCAACAAAAGCGTCATCTCAAAATATATCTTCTCCTTATTGTAGCACTTTCGCGATTATTCCAATTTGTTTAACTTGTAGAATGTCGGCGAACTATCCAGAAACTAAATTTCTATGAACGACGTTAAAGTAAAGAAAAAGAAAGAAAAATTTGCATCATGTGCTCACGTTCTCGCCAAAACCTAAAATTTGGTCATTTCACGTTGTTGTTTTGCAGAGGACGGCAAAGAAATGTACCAAAATGTAAAACGCACGTGCAGAGCTATTGTTTTTGCTCATTAAAAGCCTCGTTTCTTAAACTCCCTATCCTTGCGTTATAGAGTACACACACACGGCCAAATGGATTCTGTATTTGTTAAATTGGCCAGGTTCAACTGTTGTTTTAATTATGTGATATCAAGGTCACCCAAAGCCTTTAAAATGTGATGTTTAAAGCTTGTTAGGAAAGTTATCGTTATTTGATATTTCTTTATCAGATATCAAAGAGGAAGTCGTTCCTTGGCTTACAACTTGGAAAATCCGTACACTCAAGGCCAGGTACTGTCTTGTAATACTAAGACTGTATCGCTTTTAAAACCCTTTACAATGACTGAATCCTCTGTGTTGTGGGAAACGCTTGAGCAACAGTTGATGGGTGCATGAGGCAATGCTATATGACACTGACTCTTGAAGTAAACAAAGCCCTACAAGTCACTTTTTTTCCTGAGAAACAAACGACTTTACCAGATCCAAGTAGGATGATACCTTAAAGGAGGGTGTCAATGGGGTATGGCTCTAGTCAGTAAACAGCTAAAAAAAAAGCCATTTAGTCAGTAAACTGTTAGAAAAAATGGATTTAGTCAGTAAACAGCAAAAAAGGAGATTAATCAGTTAATTTATACGATTTCATGTTGAAGACCTTTATGTCATTTATGGCAAAAGAAGAACTCTGAACACTAAGATATTTCTGGAATGTCACATATACTTCGTTTTTTTTTTGTTTTGTTTTTGTTTTTGTTTTTTTCTTTTTTTTTTCTGCAAAATGATTCACAATTACCCTTCACTTGTGCGTAAACTCTGAACTGAAAACAAATACTATATTAATAATGCCTTTAAGAAAAACATATTTAATTTTGAAAGAAACAAACGACGACGTTGAAGATTGCAAGTTGTGGTTTGTTTCTATAATTTCTCAGTGTAGAATGTTTCTGATCTAATTCGCATTTAATTGGGCGCAACACAGAAAACATTACATAAATAGGTGTAAGTGTTCTGGTTCAGACTCTATTCAAGGTTTCGTGGTCTGCTATAAGGTCCTTTGTGATATTATATAATCTAGCCTTACAAGTCCAGTGTAACAACTGCTCTAATTTGGCAGTAACTTTCTCCTGTGGCTGACGTTGACCTAGCCAAACGAAGCAATTTGCGCTCGAAGCACAACTCCGAGCTCCCTCGCTTTCTCTTTCACGCCGAGAAAACTCTCTACGTGGCGTTTGAAGTTATTGAAGCCGCTTAAGTCACACCGAAAAGAAATTCTTGAACGAAAACTTTCGAGTTTCGGTAAAACGCAATCACAGCACTAATGGCTGCCATGTTTGCGACAATCTCGTACCCAGAGTCCTCAGGCTCTTTGTCCAGCGGTTAGTCGCCAGGAGAGACTCTGGGATAATGGGCCGCTAATTTCCCAGAAAATCTGGGGTAAAACAATGGAAACCGTTACGGGCCAGCCATATCAAAAAATTTGATTTTATTCCATTATCCCAGAGTCTCTCCTGGCGACTAACCGCTGGCCAAAAAGCCTGAGGACTCTGGGTACGAGATTGTCGCAAACATGGCAGCCATTAGATTGAGATTGTGTTTGCGAGGTCTTGCAAAGCGGTAAGAGAAGCCTGGGACTGGTAACTAAAACTGTAGGCAGAGGGCAGGCTCGGAGCATGTCACGAAATGAGGAACGAAATGATAGGGAATAAGGGAAGTCATGCAATCTCCAACAGGACACGCAACATGCGAAATAGAGGGTACAAAGAGCCACCAGAAGTGTTAGAAGAGGTCAAAGTAAACTAAAATTTTACATTTTTACCTCGAAAATTTTGTTATTTATGCTAGAAAGTCTGCATCCTTTGGTCATTAAGTTCCGCGCACGCTAAAAAGTCGATCTTCTTTTATACGTTAGTCAGTTAACAGTTTTGTTGTTTATACGGTTACGATAGCCAAAAAACATCTTTATACGCTAAACAGTTAACCCCATTGACACCCTCTTAAAGGGAACCTCCACTCTTGCAACAAATTGACGCTAAATTGTAGGCAATAATTACTAGATTTCAAATTTTGTTTTAAAATGTGGATAGAACATTTAAGTGTACAAAAAATTTTAATGGGTATCATCATCGCCTATTTTCGCTTCTAAATTTCCTGGGCGCGGCCATTTTGTATTTGATGACGTGTAATGGTTGCCTGTTATTGTTTAACACAGGATTTTCTGCATCATTTGCTTCCTGACAATAGCTGCAAAACGTTACGTACACGTCATCAAATCCAAAATAGCAGTGCCCGGGAAATTTTAAAGCGAAACTAGGCGATAATTATATCGATTTTTTTGTTCACTTAAATGTCATATCCACGTTTCAAAACAAGTGAGAGTAGAGGTTCCCTCTTTCTAATGCACATCATTTTAATCATATCTAACTTTGCAGAGCGAGAGGCACCACAATGCAGCGGATTCAAATGCAGACATGGTAAGCAATGCATACACTCTGTACATTTCATAAGCTCTGACAATCATCACAAATTATGAAGTAACCACATGCAGGGACACATATATCCCTCTCACGGATAACTTAAGATTGCCTTCAAATTTCTTCCGTTGCAGGAAGAAGAGTATGACATCCCCGAGGAACTTGAGGAAGTCATTGGTTGGTTCTTCATTCTGATCTTTTTTAGCTCTTTTTTCGTTTTTTCAAGCCACGAATTACGCATTCAACAAATTCCGTTTTGTAGTTCTTGCTTACATAATTCATTTTGTAAAGTGCGGGAAGTTGTTGGCAACGGTTCAGTGGTGTATGTTCTAAGTTACCGGTACTAACAGACACCACTAACTTGTAGTTACTAACTTAGAACAGACACCACTGAACCGTTGCCAGCAACTTCCCGCACCTTACAAACTTATTGACGATATCAACAACAAACTATAAACAACTCGACTAATTTTACTAACAATACACCTACGAACATATGACTAACAAAAGACGGATCGAAACGCACCAATCACGGTTTACAGTCTTCGCAGCCAATAACATCACGGCTTAACTGACAGACGACCAGTGGCATCACGACTTCGTTGACCAATCAGATCAACGACCAGAGTATTTCCACCACCTACTGACGTTACACATATCACACTAAGCCACTTGACTCTGATGATGACTTCCGCTCAGGTTGACGAAACGCCAGTCAATGTCATCACAAACAGTCCTTCTCAGGACTACACTAACCCGGAAGATCGTGCTTCACTCAGTTATGATATGACTCCTGGGTTCAAACCATTTGCGATAATTCATGTTCAAAAGGATACTTCACAAATTAATGTGATCAAGTAAGCTGAAGCCACTCTAAAGGCAGTAAGGCCACAAGGTAGCGGGCATACCCCGAAACAGCTGTCCATGGCTGCTAATGCTTGGGCTCAGTCTTTGCTTTGGTAGATTTAAGGGGTAATGCCCGCTACCTTGTGGCCTTAGTGCCTTTAGAGTGGCTTCAGCTTACTTGATCACATTAATTTGTGAAGTATCCTTGTCACTCCAACCACATCCCACAAGCTTTACGTTTTCAATTCATTTTCATATATTGCCTCGCGTATTGGAACAATTTGCCGAACTCGGTTAAACATAGTGAATCCATGACTCAATCTCGCTACCATTTTCAAGTTCGTCTTGTGTTGAAAAATACCCTAAAACACATTAAGGTTTGAGTGCCTTTGAGAACTGTAGCTTGGTATGTCTCTTTTGGTGTTCTAGGAGCAGTTTGGTTACGAGGAAAGATACTTGACAATACTTTGCTTTTATTTGCCCGCCAAACCGTAAATACCACCTTGACGGAGCCCCTTTAATTAACCACCCTGACGTAACTGTACTTCTACATCGCAACATGCAATAAGTGGGGTAGAAAAAACTGCAAATGCAAATTTAGACACTTGACATTCGCCCGTGCATTTCGTTGCCAGAGAAACTTCTCGCTGGACTGAAAGATAAGGACACAGTGGTTAGATGGTCGGCTGCTAAAGGGTACGTTTGCATGTTGTGATTAAGTTGCAGTGGTAATGTATTTGTATACCGCACATATCTCATAGTCCCACGGCGTTTTACAATTCTTCTGTGGGGTGAGATCGGACGCCAGTTATGCGGATTTGTTGTCTGCATGCATGTTTGCAGATCAAGACGTTCCAAGTGGAGTCCAATGTTCAGCATTTAGTTCATGGCTGCGAGTTTTGCCCGATGATGGTTCTCTTTCTCTTACACGAAGAATTCGTGTTGAGTGTGACAGAAAAGCAATTGGCAAGCTTCAGATGCGTAGCTTTAGCCACTCTCTGGACTCCCAATTTGATTGCGCTTTTGTCACCTATAAGTTATCCCCATACACATACACATCAACCTCTGTGCACTGCATTGTAGCAGTTTCTAGTGCACTGCTAGTGCGGACTATATTGTTCTGTGGTCTGTCCTTCACCGTGTATCAAGATCATATCATTGCTGTAAAAGAGAGATGTTCTAGATTGCCCTGCATGCACGTGTCATCGAAATCGGCCTTTTTTTTAGATTAACTGCCTGGTGGACAACTACATTTGTCCCAAGTCATGTTCCAATGAAGTCACTCATTTCGAGGCAGGGTGGCCGAGCGGTTAGAGCGCTGGTCTTGCAATGGGAAGGTCCCGGGTTCAAGTCTTGTTCTGGCTCGTCCACGCTTGTAAAAAACCAACTTGTCTGCCCCCTGCCAGATGGGATTCTTAACCTGTTATATCTCTTTTAATTATAATTTTGTTTCGTGTACTTGCTCGGCCCCACTAGCCTTTGTGTGCTATAAAATACTGCCGAGGGTAAATAACGGTCATGTGCTTTATTTTTTGGCTTCTCAAGGATAATTAAATTAGCAATTTGGCCGGTAAAGACGACGTCTAATCATGAAAACACGATGCCCAGGCTAAAGTATGCTGCGTGCACTTTCCTTTTGCTCCTACAAGTCGTTTCATAGGGCGCATTGCATTTGAAACAGCAAGGGCGAAGTTGCAAGCAGCGACCCAATCTCTACTTCTTGCTGCTGTTGTTGCTGCTGCTGTTGTTGTTGTTGTTGTTGTTTTATTCATTTACGTGCCTAATTTTCTATCTTTCCTGAAACAGAGTTGGTAGAATAACTGGCAGGCTCCCTCAAGAGTTAGCTGATCAGATCGTGGAAAATGTCCTAGAATTGTTCAGGTAAGAATTCACAGGTAACAGAGATGTTTTGATGATGTGATTAAATACACTGGAATCCTGCAATAGATACTGTAGAGAGCTGCCATTTTGTGTTCACTGTATTCTTAAAAGTGACAGCATCATTGGCCAAATTGGTCACGTTCCTCTATTTCTTGGTAATTGGACGTAATTTCGTCATCTTGTTCTTAGGATAACATCGGCTTTTAGTGACGGTAGTCAGGTGACTGATTACACTCTCAAGTTAAACTGGACTTTATCACTTCATCGAGAAAGTTTTTCATTCGTTTGAATTTCTTCGCTGTGTTGCCGCATCATGATCGTGCATAACGCATTTTTTCTCTTTTCCTTTTGTTTGCTTTTAGTTTCAGAGAATCAGATTCCGGTTGGCATGGAGGTTAGTGCACTGTTTTTAATAGTTATCCCGAAGAACTTTTAGAAAAAGTTTCCTTAGTCGATATTTTAATAGTTTAGTTTGTTCAATACGAATGCATGAAACTGTTAGTACAAACGATGTTGTATAACTAAATGGAATTCAACAGTTGCTTAATTAACCGTAAAGCTCCTCATCGCGCCTTTTATTCTCGTTACAAAAGTAAGATTGCATGGCATGGGAGTGACCTTATAAAGGAATGATTTTTCTCAATTCCCATTCTCTCTTCTCATTTCTCTCTTCCTTAATGGTAGGATGTCTAGCACTTGCTGAGCTTGGCCGGAGAGGACTGCTTCTTCCTGACAGGCTCCCTGAAGGTTTGTCCTCTAGTAGAGGTTTCAAGAAATGGATCTGGATATTACAGTATGCATTAAAAAAAGAGAGGAAAAAAACGTAAACCCGACGTCCAAGTAATTTAACGAAAAACGATTCAATCAGCTTTTCCAAAACATATTAAAAAGGCGAAATAATGCATTAATGTATTCCATAAAGTTGTTCGATACAGTACAGAGCTATCGTTTTGTTCTGGCAAGTAACTGGTGTTTGAAGACAATTCTGCCTCCATGGCACCATCTTTGGTACGTAATGCATCAGGGTCGCTGCTGGTTTTCTGGATGTGCGTTTTTCTTTGAGATCTAAAGCGTTTTTTGTTGTCTTCCTTGTCTAGTCGTCCCCGCTGTACTTAAAGCTTTGTCGTATGATGAGATAAGAGGATATTGTAGTGTTGGTAAGTCGACGTGTTTTGTCATTTTCTGTGATTTTGATTTCCTATGCCAATGCTAACTGATTTGATCTTCAAAACGTCTTTCCAGCGTAGCAGGTTTAAATGGGCGTTGGGGGGTGGGGGGAGCGAAAAATTGGGGAGCCCTCCTGCAATTTTCTTGCTCCCCATCCCCCACCCCCTACCCCCACCCCCTCCTTTTACGCCTGCTACGCCGGCTAATTCCGCCCTGATCAGGTGTTCAAAAGTTATCCGCCACTACTTAGGAACAGTTTACCGCCAGAGAAAACCGAAAGTTGGAGTGAAAATTACCTGATAGCAATTTCGTTCAACTGGAAATGCGCAGCTTGTCCACAGAACTAACCCAAACCCGCGCGGGTTTTTCTGTTTGCTAAATCAGTCAAATTCCAATTTTCTGTGCTTTTGTTGTTGCAAGGTCAAAACTGAAAAGAAAATGGTACTTACTAGTAGTTACATGAATATACGATTGGGAGCCAAGCCCGAACGCCAATTTCTGAACTGTTTAAAGTATCACTTGCAATTTTGGCTTCTATCTTGAAAATGTGTGTCGTGTTAATGCGATCGTTGCCTGTGCACGGCGCGTAAACAGCCTCCCGTTACCGTTTTTCACCGTCGTGCTCCTTTTCCAGGTAGCCACGTTAGAGATGGTGCGTGCTATGTTTGTTGGTCGTTCGCCAGGGCCTATAATCCAAGGGAAATCCAACCACACGTTCATAAAATAGCCAGGTAAAACTTTGGTGTATTTTAATTGAGGCATTTGTTTTGTCACCTCTGAAGCAACGTAAAATTCTCATACACAACAGGATGTTGCTCTCAGCAAATCGGAGGAAAGAATAAAGTCATCAACATTCTTGCTACGTCCACTCGGAACACTGCGATCTTTACCTCATACGATTGCCGCAAAATAACGTGCTCAGCGATAAGAACGAACTTAATGATTGCTATTAGCTCACTGCGCGCCATATTCCATAATGGTCGCTAGTCCTGCGATCGCTGAGACAACTCCAGAAGTTGGGCGATGCAGTAAGATGTATTTGTCTCTTCATTAGTCAGATGGGTAGAGAGAGAAGAGGCAAAAAAACCAGCACCAAAATGATGACACAGGCCAATAGCGGACTAAAGTGGAGTGTGTACATGTAGTACAGTAAAAGGAAAATAAGCACGATATAACCTTTCCCATGCAACTGAATAACGTTTTTGCAATTAGCTAACATACATGTGTTATTAAAGCGGTATCGTCACGGCAATTCTTGTCATAAGTTGATCAAATCGTGAGGAAATACTTTTTCTATTACGTGATCGGCCCGTTTAACTGAACACGAAGACGTAGATTTCTAATTATTTCTTGGACTAGGGACGGGAAAGGAAGTTGTATTTATTTATTATTTTATGTTTTTTCGTGGACACAATGACAAAACTTGAAAATAGTTAACCTAACTTTTTCAAGTTGCGTTCCATTTCCTCCTCACATGCCTGGCCATAGACAACCACAGATAGTTTCAATGCACATATTAAGTACCTCGTAGGAAAACTGCAAAATTTTGTTAAGCGTTCCACTTTGCAAACACATGTTTGGTTTCGGATCCCAATTACGTGACAGTGTCCCTGTAATGATCTTTTTGTTTTTTCGAAGTTCTCTTGTTACTGCTGCGCTGTTTGATCGTGAAGTGAACTGCAGACGGGCAGCCTCGGTGAGTATTCTGCTTGTAAACTACTTCCCTCCACATCTTTTGGGTAGTTGCCTATTTTTATAATTATTGAATCAACAAGTTCTATCTCACGCAGGCTGCCTTTCAAGAAAATGTCGGAAGGCAGGTAAGTACTTATTTCGTATTGCTGTGTTGTGCACTCAGTAGTGTACCAATGTTTGTCTGCTTTCTTTCCTTTATTTATTTCTTTGCTTATCTCGATAGTATCTCTTTGAAACTACAGTAGGTCTTCATGTGATGGTTGCAATCGCTGAAATGTACATGTACGATGGCAACAACCCATGAATTAATAACCTCGATCGCAAACCCTGGCGAACTGTAAAACGGTTGTAGAGTACTTCTATCTTAGATACAGTTCAACCCCTATTAAGCAGACACCCTCGGGGAAATAGATATTGGTCCCTTGATAGAGGTAAAAGACTATGGAACCCTCATCGGGAATTTGATTTTTGGTCGCCTAATAGGGGAATCCTTTTTTACAATATTTGCCTCATTAGCATGAGCAATTCAGTTTCTGATCGAGCTACAAATAAATCAGTTCTGAATATTGAAAGGTCATAGTATGAATAACTCTGCCAATGAATATGAGCCTCATGTATTGAATACGTTTTGTGCAGCGTGGGTTTAAAATTTTGCAAAGAATGTATGAGCTCATTAGTGCTTTTGCCACCCAGAAATTTTGCAGTTTTTGGAAGACAATATCTCCTTGAATACTACACCTAAAGAGCTAAAAATTTCACAATGTATTAAATTTCACTAGCTCTTTAGCTGTTTGGAGTCAAATCACATCTAACATCTTCTGTAAGCAAAGCCGTATGCAAATGAGCAAAAATTTAAACAATGGCGTAAGCATGAATCCCCTATAGGGGGTGGCCGTTTAATAGGTGGCCGCTTAATAGGGGTTCGCCTGTAATTTCTGTTTTGTTTTGTTTTGTTTTGTTTTGTTTTGTTTTTGTTAGACGTGTAACATTTCTTTTATTCTAGTTAAAGACGTGTAAAATTTCTTTCCGTAGGGCACCTTTCCCCATGGTATTGACATTCTTACATTAGCTGATTACTATGCTGTGGGAAACAGAGCAAATACTTATCTTAACCTTAGGTAAGAATAAGAGGAATTTATTGTAATTTGTACGTTACTGTAGAAGTGTTGTGGTTAAAATTGAGTTTGGTGGTGGTTTTTTTTTTCTTTTACTTCTATTATATTGCTTATTTTCAACGTTCAACTTTTGAGCCACGACCATAAATAAAACTCAGAGACCCGGGAGGGAAGAGTTCAAGAGTAATTGCTAGTGTGAGAAGAAAAAAAGGCAAAGGAAAGTTTGCTGGTGTCCCCAGTCGATGAAACTGATACAGTAATTAACGCTAAACCGTTCTTAATTAATCTATATAATCGTTTTTAATCGATAGAATCGAATGCTATCTGATTAACCAGTTGTAAGCGAAGATCGGAGTTCGATCAAAATCAATCGGTGTATGATCTAGAAATGTCCCCAAAACCCATAACCTAGAGCAAATCAAATCGAAAAATGCGGAATTACATACGCTAGAATTGAATTGATCGCCCTTTTGTTGTTGTTGTTGTTGTTGTTCAAAATAATATTTTATTGAATTGTATTTTCAGTGTAACGATAGCTCAGTTTAAGGAGTACACAGGAGCTCTTATAAACGATCTGATGGACATCAGGTTGCGGCACTGGGACGGGTAATAGATCAATGGTTTTACTGATTTTGTTGAGCAAAAGTCTCCTCATACTTTTAGGAGCGACAGAATAACGGCGCGTAACTGAGCAATACACATTGCCAGCGCTTTTCACGCATTTTCTGCCGCTCGCTGGCCGCGATCATATATCCTAAATAATGCAATTTGTGCATCTTTCAGTCTGTAAATGTTTCGTTCTTATGCAGAGATAGTTTTGATCTTCTGATGCTGCCCTTGAAGTCCCGCAATTCTGCTGCGCTTATCAGAAGTTGGAGTCGCATTCCTTTTTACCAAGCGTCGTTTTTCCTTTTGTAAAAACACTCAAGGACGGTTATCTGTCCGTATGTTTTACCACACTAGGGTCGTTTAGTTGTATTTAACTTCTTTCTTGTCCCGTTTCTTGTAGAAATGTCGTGAGCTGGCATCTCAAGCCCTTCACAACTTGACTCCAACAGATCCAGAGTATATGGCTAAAACAGGTACAGCAATAATTACAGAGTAATGAAAAGGACAATGGGCAAGTTGGAAATTGAAAAGGATGTTAAAGAATGTTGTGAAAAATTATATTAGGCGCAAAAGTGTTCATAGGGCGCCCACTATCTTGTTGAAGAAACCAGGGCGAGCTCGATACAACGAACGCAAAAGTGAAAAGCCAAGAGTTGTTAAGGAGAAAATAGCAGTACTCCTCTTCCCCTTCCGATCTCTATATGACATTTTTTTAACTGTATTCTCGTTTCCTCTCCTTCTTTCACTCGGATTTTTTTATCGTGGCCTTCACGTTTTATTTTTTTCTTAGTCTTTCCTAAGATGCTGTCACAGACCAACAGCATTGATCTGAACACTCGGCATGGAAACATTCTGGGGTGTGCTGAGGTGGTGCATGCTCTGTATCTGTGGGCTGGACAAAATGGAAGGTATGACGAGTTCAGCAATTTTCGACGCGGAGTTAAGATTTTTGGCAGGGTGACGGGTGGTGTTTGGTCGTTTGTTTTGGTTCTTCTTTGTTTTCGTTTTGAATTTCTCTCCTTTGCGCTTTCATCTTTGTAGTGTTGAGTTTTTTTTTTCTTTAGATCGTTGACCGAAGTACTCGACAGAGAATGTTTTGAAGTTTTAAAAGACATCGTACCGCAGGTAAAATGGCTTTGTAGATCGCACAAGAATGTGTCTGATCCGTTTGTCATTCAGTCTTTGTCATTAATTTTAACTCCCTTAGCCAGACAATCAGACAATTCAGGAATGTAAATATTGTTAAGCGTGATGTTTTCAAACTTCTAATTTAAATGATTTTAGTTGATATCGTGTAAATTTTAATAGGTTTATATATTTTAGCTTTATGCTTTTTTCTTAATTGTGTGTATTTAATCTTTTCTTATCTTATGAGATCCTTTTTGATAACCATATTTTGTATGAAAAAGTTATCTCAATAAAGATGATGATGATGGTGATGATGATGATGATGATGATTATTATTATTATTTATTAAATTTTCCTGAGTGCAACCACCAGTTGGTGATTCCTCGAGCGAGGTGAACAATATTTGATACTTACTTAGTGGAAATTTTTTTCTTCTGATTTTTTCCAGTTAACAGCAGCAAAGCGATTCAGGTGAGGTTATGTTTATTAATTATTCGTCTCTTCCTTGATCTTCCTCGCGCCCGAAACTTATAAAGTAAAGCAAGTTGATTCCAATCTTCGGCACGTGTCAAATTGTTTCAACAACCAGCGAACCAACAATGTGGTTTTGAAGGATGGAATTATTCTAGATTGTCACAAGCACACTCGGACAAAAAAGTATTCGAGTTGTCCCAACAGATGTCGAACCTCAGTATGACCTTCCTGTGCGGATGCTCCTCTACTAAGGAACCGACGACTTGTGCGAGAAACGCCATTAAATTAGGTTAAAGTGTAGAATTTGTTGCCAAGTTCGTAAGTTGTTCGAGAATGAAAATGACCCCATAAAGACTTCCAGTAGGGGACTTTAGATACGAGTACGAGATCCAGTACGAGTACGACTTTCAAACTTCAAACCAGTCACCTCCACAGATCCCTCACTCTTCCTCACTGATTACCAGCAGATAAGGAGATTTCAGAAACAGGATTGATGTACGATGTGATTTTGTAAAGCACGCGAACTAGATTTGAAAAGTCGTACTCGTCCTAAATCTCGTTCTCGTAGTCAAATCTAAAGGTCCCTAATAACAGCCTGAACATGGTTGTTTGATCGTCAAATTCTTACTGCCCTTGACTGCATGTTTTATAGAGTTTTTCTTCTCTCCTAGGGGCCTTGGTGGCGAGTTTATGCGTCAAGCAGGTAGATCAACTGAGCCTAATTGCGTCTTGGTTAAAGTATGCCTTTTTCATCAATTGCAATACAAATGTACTGTAGTTTTCTGTTTTGCATTTTTATCTTTTTCTAGTTTGTCACCTGATACACAAGGTGTCAATATCTGAAATACCGTGGCATGGTGAACCGATAATCGGTAAGATTTGCACTTCTGCTGTCGTTAGCTGTCTCAGTTCCGCTTGGTCTGTGACGCCATTGTTGTTGGTCGAAACTGCATGGTTTACTTTGCTTCACTGCCCTGCTTTCCATTTGAAATGTTATACGCCTGATCGTCTGATTATGTGGTCAACAAATTCCTTTTTCTTCCTCGTAGATTTATTTCAAACCACCATTGATGATAATCTGTCCCACACTGAACCGAGCGTACAGGTAAAGCACTCTTGTTTTCAGTTATTTGCTGCCTCTGAGGCCAAACAGGGGAGGAGCAGTCCAAGATTTTCCTTTTCTCCTTCAGGAAGGTGCTGTCAGGGCCCTCAGCGCTTTGTGTCAGCAGTATTATGTCAAAGCAGACGGGACGGCAATCGATGGAATACAAGGTAAGCAAGTTACATGTTTAGATATCGAAAATATAAATAAAAATGGAAATGAAAGTAGTTTTGAATTTAATCCTTTGATTGACCATACGTCCCAAGTGATCGATCTTGGAGGGGCAGAGTTTCACTTCCTGTGGGGAAAAACCGCCAAACCTCATTTTTGGTGGAATACTGAAAGCCAAACAGCACAAAGACTATAAGAAAGTATTCTCTGTGTAGATTTTCTTGAGGGGTCGCTCTTCCTTATTTAATCAACAGCCTTAGAAAATGAAACAAGCCCAGAAATATATAGATAAGTCAGTGATGGAGTGAAAACGAATTTTACTTATTATTAACTGAGCTGATACAGTAAATTTAATCTCTTTACGGAGACCAATTTACTTTATATCAATTCTGCTGATCTTGCTTGAAATCCAGAAAGCAAATGTTTGTCTGATTTTACAGATAAAATCGTAGCCCATTATGTGGAACAGTTGAAAAGCGCTTCGGAATTTTCAAGGTTTGTATAGTGTTGCACTTATGGATCAGTTTTTGTTGTCTTCCAGTCTGTTTTGGTTTACTCAAGTTGTATCATTTTTCCTTTTAGAGTTGGTTTTGCTCAAGCTTTAGGATCCTTACCAAAATTTTTGCTGGCAACAAGATTAAAGTTGGTGAGTTTTTTGTTGTTTCAACACTAAAACTCAAAACCTTTCGAATTTAGCGTCTTAATTCACCCACTCCTTAAAAGTATGAATCCCACGGACTTCCTTTGATGGAAAAAGCCTTTTTTCTGTCTTGCATATAGCACAAAGCTGGCCAAGGAGTAATGCCTTTATTCAATAACTTCTTTCTGTTGTAGGTATTTTCAGGTTTGATCACTGCCTCACAGTTAGCTGATGACCCTGGAAAATTTGCTGAATCAAGAAGAGATGCACTTAAAGCACTTGCCAGGTATAGCTACTATGGTAGAGTTAGTAACAGACGGTACAGAACGTATTAATCGCTGATTTTACGATTGTTGCTCAACAAAAGGGGAACACGATGCTATCGTTGTTTAGAATTGTTGTTTGAAATAGTTACCCTTTGTTTAGGCAATCACTGTGGAATTATCAAGCATAAATGTTAATATATATGAACTCGAAAAATATACAAAGAAATTCAAATATTCACGAGAGTTTGTTCAACTGGAAGGTGGCGCGACTCACCAGAAAAAGCGAAAACAAATCATTGCCCCAACAGCTACTCTATAATGTTTTCACTGAGCTCTCCAAATGTTTATGTTTATTAGCTTCGCGATAGAAAATTGCGTTGTAGATAAAAATGGCGCGGAGAAGTCACAGAAACCACATTTGCGGAATATTCAAAATGAAATATCCAAGGCAAACCTTTCGGATAACCTTGTTTTCAATGAAATGTCTTGTTTGCACAAATGGGGAAACTCGATTGCAAGTATAGGAAAGAATTAAATGCCGTGGGAAACCGAAAAGCTAATGTATCTACCAGCGAATGCTAAACGAGTCAGATGTATTCATTTCAGAATAACGTGTACCGTTGGGCTGAGTAGGACTGGTGACGAGGAACACGTCGTGACAGAGAGTAGTCTCAGTCAACTTTACGACGCTTTCATCGCCGCCTTGAATGATTACACTATTGATAGTAGAGGGGACGTCGGAGCCTGGTAAGTCGGTCAGAAAACGTTGGATTGAATTTTACACTCTTACAAACTGAGTTGCAGAAACTTAACTTGTTTGCTTTTCTTCGCAGGGTGCGTGAAGCGAGTATGACTGGACTGGAAACTTTGACGCGCTTTGTTGTGGAAAATGATCCTTCGCTATTCACACCTGAGATGTGAGTCGAAGTTTTGCAGCTTACATAGTGCCTCTTCTTACGCGTTTTCTCCTCCGACTTGTTTTATTGCATATCCCCACCCTTCACTTCCAGGACATCGGCTTCTAAATACCTCTCCGAGAAAATTAGCCTTATTGGTTTATTGGGTTTTTCAACCGCCGCTTTCCTACGCTCCATCGACTGTTTCTTTGACTTCATGTGACTTTCCATGGCGGTGATATGCATGGAACAAGTTAAAACACGAGGTCTCTTCCTCTTTTCGTTTCGTTTCGTTTCTGTCTCTTTGTTTTTATGTTTGTTTATTTGTTTGTTCGTCAGCTGCTGCTGTTGTTCATTTTATTTGAATTATTATTCTTTCTTTCCGATCCCTAGCTGTCAGACTGTAATGCACTGCCTTGCACAGCAAGCCTCAGAGAAAATTGATCGCACAAGAGCGCATGCGGGCGAAATATTTCTTAGGCTTCTATATATGGACAGGTGAGTCACTTGTTTGACAAGACTGTGACTTCTTTTCTTTGATTTATGCAATGCTGTGCAAGGGACTGCTGCCTTTTGAAACTTGTTTCATTTCTTTAGCAATGCAGTTTTTAGATGTATAGGCTTGATGTCACAATAATCACGTTTGTTCTTGAGTTTACAAGCCATCGTTTTAGGCGTCATATTTACTATATATCATACGTAGTTACTATTTATTTTTCAGCCCTCCCTTGCCTCATATACCACATCACAAGGAACTTCTCGAAATTTTCCCAAGGTAAGCAATGATGCTCCGCTAGATGAGATTATTTTTGTCTTGTCGTTTTCGTCCCTTCATTATTGTTAACAAATGAAGAATGATCCTCGCACCAGTTGTGAACTCAATGTATGCGTTATTTATGCATTATTGTTGTTGACTTTTCAGAACTTGTAGCATTAAAAGGGTGTGTTACAAGCATACCTTATTCACTAATAGTTTGTCGGATGCACATTGCAACAGTTCCCTTTTCGAGCCCGGACTGTACTGAACTTCCCACGCACGATGTTCGTAACAACAATGTCATCACGATACAAATAGGAAATCACATGTAATGTGCCGTTTGCACTTCGTAGCTTTGTTTAGTGTTTCATTATAAGCAATCAGTGCTGCATAAGATTTCATTACTTTGTAAATCCTTTGTATCATTTCTGTACTCCTCTTTGGTAAAAACACAAGAATGTCCTTGTCATAACTGATCCCCTTTGATTTCGTTTTAATTCAGAGATGAGTGCTCAGAGATGAACTGGAGCGCTCCGGCGGATTGCTTTCCCCGAATCACCAAGCTACTAGGTTTGTCGTCCTACAGACGCCCTGTTCTTCTAGGTTTAACAGTCAGCGTCGGTGGTTTGACCGAGTCACTGGTAAGTGAAAAATTATTTTAAGGTCGGCACACACGAGGGGACTAGTCCCTGCGACTAGTCCCTGCAACTAGTCCCCTGGGACTGGTCGCAGGGACTAGTCCACGAACAGTTCACACGCAGGGACCAGCACAATTTGAGGGGACAAGTCCCTGCGACTGGTTTGAATTCGTGGGACAAGTCGCAGGGACCAAATTTTGATCCCTGCGACTAGATTTTCTAATTGAATGGGTAGTTCACACGAAGGGACTTGGTCACCGGGACTAGTCGCAGGGACTAGTCCCTCCGTGTGTGCCGACCTTTAGGCTTTTTTAAGTAACGCAAAACTGGACTGAAATTTAGGGGTGCGTGCGGAAAGGCGAGAACTCAAAAATTAGAGAATATTATGATTTTTCTTATTTACTTTCGAACTTCTGTGTAAAGCCTTATTTATTCAGTCTTTTTCTCCTCCCTTTTTCAGGTTCGACATTCCTATGCTTCACTGCTTAGTTTCTTGAAAACCATCAACAACAGGTAATAACAAACTTAATAAGATTGCGTTCTATTGGCCTTTTAAGGGATAAGTATATCATTTTCGGAATCGCCACAAAGGCAGGACAAACGCGATATTTTTTTTTTTTTTCATTTTGCCCATATAAGATGCAAACCTTGAATAGCAAAAATCCCTCATGAAAAGGTTTAGTAGTGGAAACAAACGCAGGCGCAATTTGCTGATAAGTTTTCACAAACTGGTGACCTAGAAGCCTCTCCGTTTATTCTTCTTTCGCAATCGCCACCAATTATGGTAAGTTCTTCTTTTCTTCTGTACCTGCTATGATGTTTCTTGACGCAAATTAACAGTTTATGACACGAATCAATGGTCCGCCGGACCATTTGTTAAACCAGTGTTAGGTAGCATGCGCACTTATTTGTCTGTGCGTCATTTCAGTGAGAAAGAGCTAAATTCATTTGCTGAGACACTATTGGACATTTACCAGAAGCATCAAAAGAAGGACAGGCAAGTTTGCTGAAGTATTTTTGTGTTTACTTTTTCTGTCTGTAGTAGCAGTAGTTGTCGTGTAGCCAATGAAATAAATTGTGTTATCCATTTAGCGAATCAAAAATGTAGCTTCCTTCTCGTTAAATCTTGCGGCAAAAGTTTGGAAAAATTTTCGAAACGAAGATTCTCACTAATTTGCAACCGCCAGAGAAAGACAACGTAGTAATATACCTCAGCTCCACAGCAGCTTGAACAAAATTTCTGCGTTGTCTGTGTTCTAAGTTTTGACATTCCTAACTTGCTAACTTCGAAATAGAAATGAAATTCGATTTTTTCTTTTGGTCATTTCTTTTCTCACAGAATAATAGTTCCTTTGTTCAAGATGCTTGATATGCTGTTTGCAAACGGTTGCTTTGATATGTTCACGCTGGATGAGAGGTAGGTAAACCAGGGGTCAATTTAATAAAGAAATTACACTTGAAGTTTTTACCCGTGAAATTTACACATTTAAAGTCCGACTTGTAAATACAAGGATTTAATAAAAGAATTTTCCACACTGGAACTTACATGTGTATCCCAAGTCAGGATACAAGTGTAAATTACAATTGTAGCCTTACAACTATAAACTCCACTTGAATGCACGTGTATTTTTTACATATGCAAAATCTCTGCTGTTCTTTCAATATATGCGGCTTTGCTTCCTTCGTTCTCAGTTATATTCTTGAAAAAATCGTTGAGCCCAGCTCGTGAGGGACCACAAAATGATAATTTTGGCCCCATTTTCGCCGACAGTGACAGGAAGCGTGGGAAACGATTCGCACTCAATTAAACGGCGTTGGCGCGAACATAGATAGCTGGCTGCACCAAAACCCTCAGAGACGTTCTGTGGGCCATTAGTATAAATCTACTACCGTTCTATCACGAATGCCGTTCTCTGACTGTCTACGCTACTCCGGCGCTATCTATTCTGCAAGCGTACTTGCCCGGGGTGGGAGTGAAATGAGAATGCTATTATCATTATCATTTTTGTGTTTCATGCTCAAACCAAAAAAGCGTTTTCAAAAGGGAAAGAACTCTCGTATGATGTAAAACTAGAATATAAATCTTTGTGTACAAACTCAGATCTTAAAGCCGTATCGAAAGAGGTAACTCATCTTAGACCCATAAACCCTTAAACCCCACCCCGCGGCACTAGCCCCATCCCAACACTGGCAAACCGGAGCGTTGTGTGCAATTTCTTTGAACTACAATGCGGGCTGAAAGTGTTGGGACAGTCAACGCGATAAGAGCAAAATTCACTCCAACACCCCCCCCCCCCCCCCCCGCCCACAAACAATGTTGAACTGGGAGCGTTGGACAGACATTAGCCAAGCAAAAGAAGTGTCAATGGTCGCTGGCAGCTTTTCAACATTGCCTGGGGGATTGGGGGGAGGGGGTTAGGGTGGGACCTGGGTCATGATAATGATGGCGGGAGTAAAAGGCACAAATTTTGAAAGGATTCCTGGAACTGTCCCAAGGACATCTGTCCTCCATTGTCTGATTTTGAGTTGGAAAAGAAAATGCCACTTCCCAGTGGTTTGCTACAATGCCGTGAATCGGATTTTTGGGCTGCCTTGTAACTAAATGGGAATACAGAGCCTACTTTCTGAGCTTCCTGTGGTCGGGAACGCGTCCTTTTTAGAAGTCGAACTCAATGTTTACAAGTGACATGCGACTTGTATTTTGCATTTGTGATTTACAAGTTGAACCCTTGTAAAAATACAAGTCGGACTCCTGTAAAAGGTTTATCAAATTGGATACTTACCATCTTTTACACGTGTAGCGCTACACCTGTAATTACAAATCGGACACTTGTAACCTGGACTTGTAACGATGTTTATTAAACTCGTTTTCGTCTGCGCTTGTAAGTACAATGGTCCGACTTGCAGATTACAAGTGTAAAAGTTTTATTAAATTAACCCCAGGTTTGCTGATTCTGTAGTTCTAACTGATAGTGAGCATTGTAAAATTCATTAGAGTTATGAGCAATCTACGGGCAGTATTTGAGCCACAGGTACACCTCTCTAAACCCCAATACAAATCAACTACTGCATTAACTTTCATATATCATTCACATAACAGAGTCCTGCTCAGCTAATTAGTATGCATTAACTTTTGATACAGATCTCTACTGATTAACATGACAAACACAATCTATTGTTTCATTTCACAAGTAAGATAAAATATTCGCGTCCGACCTTTATGGGCATTTAAAACGGCACGACTGCGGTTCGCCATTTTAAATGCCCATAAAGGTCTCCCGCTCATATTTTATCTATTACTTAAAAAGAGATAGTTGTTGCCACGCCTGTTCAAGCGACTCACGTGGCGCGACAACTGAGCTTCACTACAGACGTTTTGTCGCCTATTCTGTACATCTAACGCTCTAAACAACCACTGATCGTAACTCAGCGATGCAAACCATGGATTACTTCGTCTGTTTTATTACTTTACAGTCACCCCTTCCCCCGGACGGTGTTGAACCTGACGAAGAAAGAGATCTTCAAACTTGGTGACGCGAGGAAGTTGATCACGAGTGTTAACGTGTAAGAGAAAAAATGTGCTTGTCCCTATAAAATTGTTTCGCAGGTACATGGACACTGTAGATTATAAAATGAGCACTGAGGGAGCATACAGTCAGTTTCAAAAACGAGCATAGCGCGTGGGGTAAGGCTGTTCCTATCGTCAATATTATGTGAGGTAGTTTGCATGCTCAGCCCCTTTTACCCTTAATTATCTCCCTCCCCTCTAATTTTTGCCTTTCCTTTTGTTTCCAAGGTTCTGTGGATTACTACAGTTTCCGGGAGTCACAAGGTCAAAATCTTTCCAGCAACTTTCCATTTTTCTCTGCCATAAATACCCCCAGGTGAGCACTTCGTTCCTGCCAGGCACCATAAGGAGACATAATAAACGGAGGAGCAGAATTTGTTCATTGAGATCTTTGTTCCGATTCGGTCTGAAATGAAGGAGAGTTGACAATAACGTGTGAGAGTGCTGAAACGATGGCGACAGTTGGAACTGCAATCGACTGTGATGCGTTTTGGAGCAGAGAGGACACATTTCACTTATTCATAAATTGGAGAATAATTTCTTCTAACGCTTTCTTGTTTCCGCTTAACGAAACATAAATTTTACCGTCAATGAATAAGTAACGCGTCTTTTGATTGCGCCTTTTGATTGCGTCTTTTGATTGCGCCTAGTCAATGAGCACCCATGCGAATTGTAGCACTCAGGAAAGCGTGAGTTAAGATAACATGTACCATTTATTTTTACAGGTTCGTAAAACTACCGCTGATCAACTATACTCTGCAGTGCTGACATACGATGACATCATCCCGGCAGAATGCCTTGATGACGTGTTAGCAATACTGAGCGAAACATCCTGGTGAGAGAGAAGAAAACTCAAAGAAGAAGAAAAAACGTACACATGTACAGCAAAGAAACAGCACCAAAGGAAAATAGTGCGCGGCAGTTTGCGCTTGAAACTTTTAAACAGAACCCAAGTTTGAATACGAAAGTGCAAATTGCCTCTGATAAGGTTCAGTTTGTGTGCACCGCTCCTAGTAAGAAGCTGTTTCAGTTAACCAGGGGCGCTTACCATTCACACGTTCCATCCGGGTGGAAATTCTAGGTGTAAATATTCAGTGCTGCAGCTTGTCCAAACGCAAAATGGACAAATCACAAAGTGTTCTAGTATCAACTGGAAAGCTCAAAAAGAAAAGAAAACGTCCGTTGATTAAGCTGATGGCCTATTATTTCTGAAAAGTTCCAAATGGAATGGTGCGTACCATTTCATTTTCCAACCAGAATTTCCAGGTTTTCCGTGTAAATGGTAAGGACCCCAGATAATCTTTTTCAGCCTTGTATTCAGCAGTTATTCTTGTAATATTTTACGAGTGCACAGTGGAACGAATTTTTTTATGGTGTTACCCGTTTTAAATCAATATGCGTGGTCAATGTTTCCCATTAATTTTCTAATTCCCCAACGTTTTCCTTTGTTCTCTTCAGGGATGCGAGCATTGAAGTGCTACGCGCCACTCGAAACAAACTTTGCGACATATTAGGTATCCCTCACCCAGTGTTAAAGGTAATGTCTCTTCCGGGTTTGGAAAAGTGCAAACTAAGGCGTTACATGTCTTTAGCCCAATTTAAACAACTGTATTATAGTCTTGTGCATCCCTAAGTAAAATTATGCCAACGACTGCCTATATCTGTGCTTATTTTTCGTCTATGTGTGTTTATTGTTGTTGTTGTTGTTGTAGCCGCTACAATTTGTTTAATTCCCTTTCCTTAGCTAGGGGCAAACTAGAAAACTTTAGTTTCTTTAGCCCCTACACTGTAGACACCTTTAAATTGTAATAGTTTAGCTTTTCTTTTACCCTTTTTACAGCTCTAAAATTCCTTTAAAAAAGTAACGCTAATGGTAGAAAAAGGTGTAAATAATAAAGATTGTTGTTGTTGTTTGTTGTTGTTGCAATAAAACAGTTATATTTCATAAGGTGTCGTTTTGTGCTCTGGTTTTGTTTTGGGTTTTGCGTAAACTCTTGCTCAAATCTTGTTTGTTTGTCTTTGGTTTAGGCCTCGGCAACGAAAGCTGCTGTCAGTCAAAAGAAAGACGAGTTGGAAAGCTACAAAGGTGAGGATAATGTTTCATCGCAAAACAGTTTTGACTGAAACTTACCCGCCTGCCTGACTGACTGAGTGACTTCTTGTTTGTTTTTGTTTCTCTTTATTATTATTATTATTATTATTATTATTATTATTATTATTATTATTATTATTATTATTATTAATATTATTATTATTATTATTATTATTATTATTATTATTATTATTATCATGAGGATTTTTTGTCACACCATAAGTTGCATTGGTGGTCACGTATTCCTAGATCATCAGGCTATTTCTCATAGCCTTAGATGTCTAAGT
This sequence comes from Pachyseris speciosa, assembly GCA_016490735.1. NCBI lineage: Eukaryota > Metazoa > Cnidaria > Anthozoa > Scleractinia > Pachyseridae > Pachyseris > Pachyseris speciosa. The sequence goes on along the minus strand of JAEMWC010001352.1, from coordinate 22,930 downwards.
TCCTTCTTAAGATTCTTGCTGTGCCCAGGTGTTCCTATCTTAGCAATCCACATCACCAAGTTTTTAGTCATTCACTGCTCCAAGTGGCACACTCTGCCCGCCTTCTCCAATACTACTGTATCGGGCCTGCTATGATCCAACTGATGGTCTGTTTGAATTCTGAAATCCCACAGTAACTTCACTTGGTCATTTTCCATCATTGCCTCTGGGAATGCTCGTACCAGGTTTCGTTGCATTGCAGGTCATAATTCTGGCAGAGTTATTATTATTATTAATGAGCAAGTAATAATAACGGCGATATATTATTATTATTATTATTATTATTATTATTATTATTATTTATTTATTTATTTATTTATTTACGTTACCATGTTCTCACTAATAGCGTAGCTTCATGGTCCTGTATATAATCACACACAACCCATAATTCATCCACTTGCTCTGACGAAGGGCTAGCGCTCGAAACGTCAGCTTTTGAATCTCTTTACGGTCGTCAATTTGCATTATCGACTCGCTCCCACAGTTGATAAAACAAATTTTCGTGTCTCACTCCCCCACCGACGCAGCACCAGTTTCTTTAGAAACTAACCAACTCTTTATTCATGACTGACTGACTGACTGATTGATTGATTGATTGGTTGGTTGGTTGGTTGGTTGGTTGATTTTGTCTTCGATCTATTTTACAGATCTAGTGAGTCGTCATGGATACTAGAAGATCCTCATTTCAGACAACTTGAAAGTTGGAGAGTCCTAGTTTGCCAAGCGTCTCATGAAGTAAACTTCGTCAAATCAACAATCGTTTCCACGGTAACGAAAATTCAAATAACCAATGGAACACTAGATTGAGCGAAAAAACAGGAAGATTTGACCTGGTATAAACGCCATTCAATACTGAGACTTCAATTCATGAACGGAGTTTTGCTTCCCTTCATCTTAATTACAACTGAAGCAGAGAGAATTTTTTTAACTGTTTGTTTCAACAGTGGTGTTTCACTATCGGAAAAGAAAATGTATAAATACAAGAATTTTGCTGAAACCAAACAAGCAAACAAACAATGCAGAAATAAGTACTTTAGCTTTTAATTTATTTTACAAAAGTCTTGCAATTAATATTATTCTTGACTGTACGGTACTGTAAAAGATGTAATTTTACGTTGTTCTTCTGTTATGTTACGTGCTTTCCTGTGAGTAAAATATCGTCATGCATGTGTGAAGGAAAATCAATGTATTTATTGGAAAATTGTGCGATGCTATGTGTTAGGCAATGCATTCTTCATTTTTAGAAGTTGATCTATTGTAAATAAATAAAATATTAACGGAAAGTTTGTTTGTAGTCTGTTGGAAATTCAGATTTTCTTTAGTCATTGCAATCGTTTACGTAGCAAAAGAAACCTACCACCACGTTAATACATACATATTTTCAATCCAAAGAAGCGATTCCACTTTGTGGAGGACCTCTGGACCTCTTTATCTCCCTTTAGCCCTGGCTAAACGGGAAATGTTTGGTAACCAAACTGTTTGGTGTCTAAACATGTTGATGTTTGAAGCCTTAGCCAGACGGTTATAAACGCGATCAAACAAGACGAAACAAGGTGGCTAAAGGGTAAAAATGTTTGGTCACCAAACAGTGTCTGATGAGGTTTCATCACCAAACATTTCCCGTTTCTTTCTTTTGATGTTTTCTTTATGCACAGCACCGAAACCTTGTTCCCAGGTCATCCTCACACGTTCCAGCCGTGCAAGCCTTGTTACTGTTATTAAATTTGGCATAAATGTAACTTCACGCGTTATCCTATAAAAGTAGCGTTTGTTTCACCTTGTAGAGGCTGGCGGCGTAATTTCGAGCACAATAGCAACAGCTGAGTATAATTTAGGTTTCCGCCAAACACTTAACGTTTGATTTGTGGAGCATAAAGTAGCAGCTCTTTCCTGTATAAAAAGAGACGCACACTTACGTAATTTGGATCTGAACACAGACGAGTTTCCAACAGAAGATTATTTAATAAAAACTTTGCAGTTTTCCTACAAAGTACTGAATATTTGCGGTTGGATGACGCGGAGGAAATGGATTGAAACTTGAGAGTTTGGTTATATTGTTTACTACTTGTTTCTCTTCTGTTCAAGAAATAATTCGAAAGTTTACCTCTTCGTGTTCCACGTTTCATGGTAATTTGAAGAGTTAGACAAGAATTGCAATGACAGTGGCTCTTTAATTGATTTTAAGCATTTGCCGCAAGGGCTTCCCTTAAAAGCAAGCAAAAAATTTTAACTTTACGTGCTTTGAATCTTTCAGACTACCTAATAACTTGTTCGCAGCTTTTCGACGTGAAAAATACAGAAGCAATGACAAAGGAATAGGAGACTTGATATTTTAATCAACTTGTGGTGAAAATACTAAAACCAACTTTATCTGTCATGCGATGCTCTACAACAAACGGCGAGTAAACGTACTTCACTTTAAATATTTACAAGAAATGTCGAGTCTTACAATTTCAAGTCATTCAGTTAGGTTTAGTACGAAATTATTTCAGTCTTGTCGTTCGTATGGCGTCGATGTCAATTGCATTGTTTTGTCTATTTACAAACGATATCCTACAATTGCAAGTCCGTTAAATAAGCAAAATTATTAGTCTTTTCGAAAAATATGTTGGTCTTCCAAGTTCGTCAAGTCTCAATTTCGGTCGCTAAAACGTGTCAGAAAATAACATTCGTTTAGTCCTAAATTCTAATGTTTAACAAAACAATTCGGTCAAAGTTGTAAAATATACCAAGAGTTCCTGTCCTGTTCACTTAGGCGCGTTCTCCGCGGATTCGTCTGGCGAGTTGAATGTCTTTAGGCATAATGGTGACTCTCTTGGCGTGGATGGCGCAGAGGTTGGTGTCTTCAAACAGGCCCACTAAATATGCCTCGGCTGCTTCTTGTAATGCCAACACTGCAGAGCTCTGAAAACGCAGGTCGGTCTTGAAATCTTGGGCTATTTCACGAATTAAACGCTGGAAGGGCAGCTTGCGGATCAACAACTCTGTCGACTTTTGGTATCTGCGGATTTCTCTCAGTGCGACGGTTCCTGGTCTGTAACGGTGAGGCTTCTTCACTCCGCCTGTTGCTGGAGCGCTTTTACGCGCTGCTTTGGTTGCAAGCTGTTTACGGGGAGCCTTGCCACCGGTTGATTTACGAGCAGTTTGCTTGGTTCGAGCCATGTCTTAATTCCTCGTAGCTTTCTTGTTCTCTTTCTGCGTTCGCTACAACCGAACAGGTCTTCTTGGCGATATGTTATTTTCCGAGTTTGTCGTGGCTTTATATTGCCCACAAACACGTGCGCGTCATACATGTACGGGCTGTCACGTCGGCGCGAACGAATCGCATCTTTTCATTGGCTGTAGCTGCCGGGAGTGAGATGCTTGTCACTCAAACGTTTGATTGAACAGCGTTTCGTAAGGGTAGTTAGCCAATGGCTGGTACAAATTCTGTGGCGGGAAAGTTAATCAGCACTTGTGTGACTTGAATTACTCAGTGAGTCTCACCTTTTGCACGGCGCAAGCAGGATTTCTGCAATCACTGATTGGTTAGTTTCAAGTTGTTTGTTTAAAGTGACCGTGTTGGATGACCGTTTTCTTCACCTTGCTCCATGCACGCTGCGAAAACCCCTCCCTGTTACTTTGTTGATTTCTTTGTTTTAAATCCGGTGTACCTGGCTTGACGAAAAAGCTGTGAAAATTTTTACTGCCGAGTCCGAAATGCCAGTGATTGATATTCATACTATTTTTTTCGTGCCAGTTTTCTTTCTAAAGCAAGAATGTTTCGTGTTTGTTAAATTTACTCTCTTTTGGCTGCTCTGATACAGCTCATGCATAAAGAACATCGCCGCAGTTCATTTTTACAGTGTAAGCTGTTAACCACACTTTGAAAGTATTCGTTCTCTCACAGGAGAAACAATTTGTGCGCAAGTTCTAAATACATCTCAAGATTTATTGACAGTTATTACAGACCAAATATTCGATGGACGCCAACTGCTTCTGCAAATAAGATGGTTAAAAAAAATGCCGAATATAGTGTGTCAGTTACATAAAATGTCCATGAAAATAAATTATTTATTGAATGTTCGCATTTTCATTGAACTGGCGAGAGCTTATTCAGTATTCATTAGAGAGCTTTTTCTCGAAGACTGTCCATGCATGCATAAATAAAACAAAGTATGAAAAGTATTTTTGCGCTCCTTGTATAATACAGTATTTACTCTGGATTCAAAACATATCAATGCTTTCTGGCGCATTATTTTGACTCTTTTTCGGCAGACTTTGGTCATTTACTTGTATGTCTTCAAGACTTCCTGGAAGAAAAAAAAGCGAAGCTGTAAATTGATAACAATTAAATCATTGTTTAAATATTTAGGAATGTTCTGTCCTGGATTAACACAATGACACTGCTACTCTCTCAAAACCAGGCAAACAGCTTAAACTCAAAACTTCAAAACCTCTGTAAAATCTGTTTCCATGTCCGGCCCCATACAGGACGACAACGGCAACAAGAACGTCGAGTCACAAAACAATAGGTTTAATGAGCAAAAACAATCGCTCTGCACGTGCTTTTTACATTTTAGTACATTTCTTTGCCGTCTTCTTCAAAACAACAACGTGAACTGATGACCAAATTTTATGTTTTCTTGAGAAGGTGAGCGCATGACGGCAAATTTTTCTTTCGTTTTCGTTACTTCGACGTCGTTCATAGTAATTTCGTCCCTGGAAGGTCGCCAGCATTTTTTTGAATAATCGTGAAGGAGTTATAAAAACGAGATGTTATATTTTGAAATGACGTTTTCGTTGCCGTCGACGTCGACGTCATCGTTGCTTGAGCTCCCTAATAATAGGGAATCAGGAACTGAGAAGTAGTCAGGTTCGGTTCATACGTCGCATTTCTGCCGTGTCGAATTCAATTAAGTGCGGCACTTGCACTTGTCGACTCACTTGTCGCACTTGTGCCGCACTTAATTCATACTACACATTATACTTCTGACTGTGCTTCTTTTGTCTCGACAAAAATGCAACAAAGGTTAACCGTTCCTTTATTAGATAATATCCTGTATTAGGACAAAAAATAGAGCCTGCTTAGCCAATGGGCTTAGCCACAAGATGTTGAAAATTTAAAAAAAAACCCAAAAGGTTGCCGAAAAGTTGCCAAACAAACTTTGGATTCGTACAGCAAAAGCTTTGACGTGAAATAACTCAGCACTAGGCATTTATTTATTTATTTATTTATTTATTTATTTATTTATTTGTATATCGACCGCTGGCCGATTTCCAATTTGCAAGAATCATCAATTATTGTGATGGAGGCAAATAAACGGTAGATAGATAGAAATGCAATCCAATCTCCAGCTCCAATAAATCTCTAAGGGTGTCGTGAGAAGAATCTGCTGTGAGGTGAGGGACGGCTATCCTCTACAACAAATTTACCTCGAACTGTCGCAGTAGCGTAGCAAAAATTCCAAATAATTCTTCTGCCTTGATAGACTCCTCTCCGAAGTACTGAAGTAAAAGATGAAATTTTCTTTTCACGGTTTTCCGCAGCGTCAACACATCTTTAAGTTCTTCTTTGGCGGTGACGGCAAACAGCTGAAATCGTTGTCAAGGAATTTTGTGCTAAAATAAGATCATTAGGCCCAATCTGCCAGCTTTGACAAGAATGAACTGAATTTCCATGAGCTAATGTTTTCTTTTGCTCACCATGGACGTAGCTGTTTTGCTTTACTCTTTCTGGTAAGCAGTTCATGTGTGAACTTTAACTCTTTCTTTATTATTTTGTCCGTTTGCAAATAAATATGAACGACTTTTGGAATCACAATTTGATGTGTTAGTATGAGTAATTAAGGCAAAAACGTTATGAATGTTAGAGCAATGTAAGTTCACGATGTATATTAAGTGGCGGTAGATCTAAGGTCTCCAAAGCCCCCTCCCACTCAAATCACTCTTAGGCAAAAACTGAGCCGCACCCATCGTCAGATCATGAAATGTACTTTTTCTTTGCCATCACATATCTCCTTCAAGGCTAGAGCTAGCTTTAAAATGCCACTGCTGCCCTCGCCAACACTTCAAATTTATACTGGTTTTCTAAACGCTCTTCAGAAGTGGAGGCCAAATTCAGTTAAGATAGGAAACTTACAAAACAGCCTTTTAAAGGATACTTCAATACTTACACGGAAAGCATCTTCTTCTTGTTCAATACAATCATTGTTAATTTTTTCGACGTCTTCTTCTAAGATCTATCATGATAGAGAACAAGAGTATGTAATAAAAGCACTCGAAGAAGTGCATGCAAGAGAATTCGAAACAGTAGAGTTGGAAACACTCGCTCGGCCACCACTAAGACTCGCGTTTGTAGAACAGATTCTCAACCTCATAACCTGCTTCACGCTGAGAATGTTTCCTTTTTTTAAAGGTCAACTCTTTTTTACCTCAATTTCTGCAGTAAGCTCGCCTATCTCTTTGTCCAGTGATTTGAGTGGAACTGAAATTATACCAAAAGTAATAATATCGTGCAGTAAACCTGACACCGACTCAGTTACATGTCTTTACTGATCATGAAGAAGGAAATAAATCAAATTACACGGTCTGCGTCTGTCAGTCAACACATTTAAGGTATTTTCAAATAAAGTTTTTGAAACATAAATAAGGAAAATGTTGAAATAGATTCCAGTGGCTGACAGTAACTTTAAGGGCACAGAAAAGATAACCAATGAAAAAAGAATCGCGTATCGCGTAATGTTGTATAATTGGTCCAGTAGAAGTTAACAATACCTCGTGACGCTTGTTGCACGTGTCTAAGGTCGTCTTCTAAGGCTGCAATGTGCGGACATTTGTTGATGATAACTCTTGTCAGGTAGTCTAGGACCGATGTGGTCCTGTTTACAGATGATTTGTAGTCCATCAGCTGCAAAAGAACTCATGCGCTATAAACTGAGTATCAAGTGTTTGTCCTGGTAACCAGCCAGGGGCTACATTCCTTTACTGTTTGATCGCTGGATCGAGGCGAGAATGGTTTTATTTAGTGGCAGAATAGTTTTCAGGTGTTGGGTGATCTTAATTGCTAAATGCAATGTATGTGTGTGTCACTTTCCGTGCTAAGTGCATTGTATTTCCTCGTGGCCTTCGCCTCGAGGATGAAGATGAAAAAGGAAGGAAAATTAAAATACTTCTTTGGGTGCAAAACTTTCCAGAAGAATGCCGACTTTTGTGGAATGCTACATCTGTTGCACACTGTAAGTCCTACCTCATAAGGGGACCTAGACATTACTTATATATGTATATGTATATGTATATGTATATGTATATGTATATGTATATGTATATGTATATGTATATGTATATGTATATGTATATGTATATGTATATGTATATGCAAAGGTCATTAGTATGACTGACAATAACAGCTGACCGCACCCTGTGCTCATGTATCCCGCTTAGGAAGGGTTTGCACAGTACCGATATCGATTTTGATTTAGAATTCGTACTTTTAGCTTGAAAATGGATTTAAGTAGACTGATCATTATAACTATTTATTTTCTATAGCAATGAAAAGGAACCCTTTATTGCCTTGCTTACCTTGGTAACAAATGTTATCTTAAAAGCACAAGCGTTGCTTCCATTCATAATATTTCCCATCTTCAGAAGCAGCTGCAAAAACAAATTCCGCTTGAATAAGTTCAAAAGTATCCGGACTATCTTTCTATTTTCTCAAGCAAATGTATTAGTATCCACGAGTTCTGATGACTAAGTTCTCAGACTTGTTTCACAAAAGATAGGTACAAAAAGGTCACAGGTGTACCAGATAGTAAGCTGTTTTATTCTATGACTGGCTCTTTCAGCGGTCAAGATGAATCAATTCTCCTGTTGTGATTGGCTACCCACGAGGTCAAGATGGAGCCATCTTGACCTCTCGGGATAGCCCGTTCGTCCCGCGTTTTACTGTCTCTTGATAGCGTCCTGTAAGTCATATAATAAATCCTTTATTGACCAAGCTTGTTCGGTCAAGATGGCGGGATATTGGCCTCGTTCTTTTTTTGCGTGTTTATGGACCTCGACTTCGTCTCGGTCCATAAACACGCAAAAAAGAACTTGGCCAATATCCTGCCATCTAGACCTCACGCTTGGCCAATAATCCATATGGATAGACGTCTCTCCATTGCCTCTCAGTTACAATTACTGTTCCCGTTAGTGTCACTTTGATCTCACCATTGCGCCTCGGTGCAGTGGTATATTAGCAATACAGTATTGGGAGGCATTTCGCGACTTGATGTTTGCGCAGTAACCACAAAAGGAGCCTGGTTTATGAAATATTTTTGTGTGAACTATTTCACGTATCTACCTCAATAAATGTTGCGAGTTTTTCACTGGAGATCAGTTCCTGACAGGCTGTTATTACCGTCTCGAGATGCTGTAATAAGACATAGATTTCACTCAAGAGTTGAACTATCAATTGACTTCAGACAAAACCAAGTATTTTACAGAGAAAGCAAACAGGGATGCATGAAGGTCTGGGTAGATCGAAGAGTAATAATTTGAAAATACTTAAGAACTAGACATACACACGCTTTGTTCCGTAAAGATAAATGTTAATGTTACAAGTTGTTTTAGAAAAATTGTTTGTTTTCTTGTCTGTTTTTGCTTGCTTGTTTGTTTGTTTTTTAAGTTGTTTTACACCTTACTGGTTTTATTTGGGCGATCCTTTCTTGTAGCTGAGATTTCAGTAACACTGTTCGTAGTCTTTCTTTATAAGAAGGAACAGAAGCTGCAATCTGCAGAAAAATAATCCAAACAAATGCGATGATTCTTCTTCTTATATAATAAATAGGGCGATTTTCTGTCGAATGTCGCAGAACCAAAACCAAAGCAATTACTCCAACAACAGACGCAAACAGTGCAAAGAGCCAATCAGAATTCAAAATACTTACGCGTAACCGGCGCAAAGTGCGGGAAAATGCGGGCGCGTAAGTCATGATTGGTTTTGGTGTTGCGCCCCATCATCACGATCCATGGTCTCATTGATTGAGATAGTGGCGTGAGTTTTGTGAACCAATCACAGAGCGAAGTAAAGCGAAACTAAAGCAAACGGGAATTACTTACAACACTCAACTAAAAAGCGCTCTGAAACCTCTCCCCTCAGTATGAAATCCTCTTGTTTTCCATTTTTTTTGCTGATTGGAAATTGTTAAGCAATAGACCACAAGTTTCTATGGTTTATAGGCTGATCGGCGAGTGATTTACGGATTTTTCGAGTGTTCTTCCAACATTCCAAGTGGTTTATCAGCCTATAAAGGCCATGAGGGCCATGTGTTAGAAAACTCTTTACTGGGTTAATCATGTATTTACCCTCTCAAAATAAAGAACATTGTATTGTATTGTATTGTAAACCATAGAAACTTGTGGTCTATTGCTTTTATATAACAATTCAGAAGACGCGCGAAATTTCCATGAGTTTACTTTTACAATAAACCATAGCTGATTGACCAATCAGAGCGCGCGAATTGACTTTGGTTATTATATAAAACTTCATAGTTATTGTACTATCCCGCAAAAGATTTTAATTCTCTAGCATTCAGCAATTTATGGTGGCCAGCTGGTGGCCAGTGCCTTATTCAAGTAATTCTTTCAGAGTGATACTAGAGAACATTACATAAAAGCAACACCTTCGAAACTTTTGTTTACGATATTATCTAAATTGTGAGGCCAATGGAAAAAACTGAAGACTTTAGATTTCATACGTTAGTGCCCAACAATTGTTACTAATTAGTTCATTGTCTTTATCAAGCTGAAAATTGCTTACCGCTTTTGTAGAGTATCGTGCATAACCTTCAGAACAAAATAAAGACAATAAAAGTAAAAACAAAAAAAGGCAAGCAATATGCAAGCCATTTTACCTCAAGATAGAGGCGCTCCGCAGGTTCCAGTAACGACTCGTTTTCTCTTTCCTTTTTCCTCATAGCTATTTTCTGATCGAGTAAAATCAAATTAGAGACAAGTCAATGGCAAGAAACAAGTAGTTGAGTAAAGTTGCATTTCGACACCCATGTTGCCAAGTGGCCCATCCAGCCCATGCGGCCAGGTTAACCTGAAAAAACTATTACTGCTTTCAGTAAGCTTTCGACTTTCCAATAATAACTTGTATTGTTACTATGGTTACCTCTCGATCATCAGGTGCAAATGCCAGCAGTTGTCTGAGGACGTCAGGCGTCAAATCAGAAGTACCGGATGTAAGGCACTTTGCTATCTCTTCTGTTTTCAACTTGAAATGTGTCATCACTATTGCTGCAAAAAGATGAATATATGACTTCACCATACGTACAAACCACATTGAGATAGGACGGAGTTGAGAAACCACGTATCTAATACGTTTTTTCACTTAACATTTATTTCTGTTGAAACTGATGACAACTGGTTAACATACTAACACCAGCTTAACGACATGATTTCGCAAAAAAGTAATCAATGATCGATACAGGGTGTGGGCGAGGTTAAAAAGTGGCTGAGAACTAGTCAAAATTTAACTGGCAAAGTCGGCATCTTAAATATTTCCTAAAAGGTGATGAATAGCTAGCTCAGAATTTAAGCTGACAGCTGAATAAGTTCCGACAAGTAAGTGATAATTGACTCTAAAAACCCTTTCCAGAAGAAGTGCACGCATGCCCAATGAGTGATTTCCCTTTACACGCAAACTCAACTTCGTCCCCAGGGCCCTCTCTCTTCCTCCCTTGATAAAGTACCCTAGTTGCGGCTGGTCACGTGTCTGCTAGATTTTTGCAGATTCCAGAAAAGTGATTGAAGGGCAGGAAAGTTAAAGTTTATCTCCACTAAGTCGAGGACCCACACTCTGTGTGGATTTGATTTGTACATATGGGCACGTGACCAGCTGCAACCAGCGTACTTTCTAGAGGGAGGAAGAGAGAGGACCCCAACCTCGTTCCCAGGGCTTTTTCCCTCACTTGGGGGCGGGGCGGGAAAAGGCCCTGGAAAAAGCCCTGGGGACGAGGTTGAGAGGACCCTGGGAACGAGGTTGCGCGCAAGCTCTGTAGCTCCACCAAACTCTGGCTGATACTCAACACTTTGTCTTTGCTTCATCAGAGAACATATCGGCCTCATTTTCCCAAATTTTAATTACAAAGCTATTAATATCACCAGTATACTTACAGATGTTGAAAATCTTTTTCTCGTTCATTGCATTTTCTCGTTTGGCGTTTTTTAATGATCCTGAACATAAAAAGAAAGAAGAGTGAGATGCTACCAATATTTTGTTGCGCATGAGGAGTTATAGGCGTCAAAGCCTGCGTAGCAAGAATTTCCGTGATGTTTCCGAACAAAGAATTAAGGACCGAGCAGAGAGATTTTCAATGTTTTCGCGTGGCCAAAAGATCGAAAATCCCGTTGCTCGGTCTTATAGAGTGGCGTCGGTTAAAACTTACTGTCCATCCGCCAACGTTTTCTACTGTACCTATTAGCCTTTCTTGCTGAATTTTTCTAAGTCTCTTGAAAACAGACTTCCGGCAAGACGGACCGACTTGGTCGACGGGTCGACGGGTCGAGTCGAATCGAGTCGGATCGACGACCCGACTCGACCCGATCGAACGGAGTCGATCCGTCAACATTTCCTACCCTCGCAGTTAGCCTTTCATGCTGAAGTTTTGTAAGTCTCTCGCAAACTGACTTCCGGTAAGACGGAGGATCCGTCGAGATTTTCTGCCCTCCTTATGCGTGTCTTATCTTTGTCACTTGCGAGTTGACTTCCGGTGAGACGGATCGACGTTTGCAAAGACGTTTCGAGTCGACCCGAATCGGATATTACTTTGTAGGTCGCGCGCGTTTATTACTTTCTGGGTCGCGCCGGTAGGTCGCGCGTGCGTGCGTTAAGAACGAGGAAGGTTGACTTTGGTGCGATCTGACTTTCGATGAGTCCGATCGGACACGATGAAAATCAATTTAATAAAGCTAAATCGTATTTCAATTGTTACCTTGAGAAGGTATGATTGAAAATTCCTTCTTGATGTCCTCCGAGTCAAGAATACCCTCCAAAGGCAACTGTTTCTTCACCTGAAACATACAAAACACGTTGCGGTGCAAATGTATTTTAGCCATATTCTGTTTAATCCACCTTTAGGCGATGCCGGCAAAATCGTAAATATATATTTCATACAATAAAATCGGATTACCTAGGTATCATACTCACCTTTTTCCAAATAGTGTCCCTGTTGAGCAGATCTGGGCTGAGTGTTTCCCAAGACAGTTTCCGGCAATCTATTCTGTGACACTTGTGTCCGTTAATCGTATTTGGGGGAGGAGGGGGTGGGGAGAATGGAGGGGGAGGAGGAGGAGCAGGAGGAGGTTCAGGTACCGCACCTGGTAAATAAGGCGGGCATTGCCTAAGATCTAAAATAAAAACCAAAAAAGCCTCGTTAGCATATAAGATCACCTTACTAGCAACTTAACGTTCAGTCAGAATCGTACAAATGTCGTATATTCCTGTCACAGCGCTTTCACAGACCAATTTATTTTAATGTCCAGTTTCGCGATAATACCTTGGAGTCTCATCGGAATCCATTTGTGAAGTTCATCAGAACAAACAAAGGAGGCAATGAGAACAGCAAAACCTTAAACGACAAAACAAAAAAATCAGTTGATTTTTAATGGAAACTCGTTACCCAGCCGCGGTAACCCTATGAGCAAGGATCCTATCGATCGGGTTCGCTATGAAGTGAACGTTTTGCCAGTATAAGAGTTTAATCCCGCTTACTAGCAAAATGGGGGAAGGAAGTAAAAGTCAGGATACTGTCGATATTCTTACATTGATTTATTCACTAACACAATGCAGACGAAACACTATTAAGCAGCCACCTATTAAACGGCCATCCTCTAATATATTAGGCGGCCAGTAATCTTAGTCCCGAAGTTCCGCATTGTTCCTCTCTTAAGCGGCCGGGTCCCATTAACCGCAGACCGGTTAGCTCAGTTGGTAGAGCCGCCGGGGGGCTACCGTGCGGGAGGTCGCCGGTTCACACCCCAGCCGGACCAACACTCAGGGTCTTTAAAATAATTGAGAAGAAACCGCTGCCTTTGTAATGACATCTGGGTTAAGGTTAGACTTTCTAGTCTTCTCGGATAGGTAGATCCCGTCTCACCATGCACACCTGGGACGTTAAAGAGCCCACACACTAGTACTGTTTGAAAAAGAGTAGGGGACGTCGTTCCCTGTGCGGTGGCCTATCTCTATCTCTTATCTGTCTTTCACGTTCATGCGTGGGTAGTGTGGGTGGGTGAGATTAAATATTTGGACTGATAGTGGCTGTCAGTAGCGCTTATTCAGGCTGACGTCCTATCACACCCTAGAGAAGAATCGTAAATCGTTATGAGACTACGTGATATGTGTATTATTAGGGGTCGCCACTTGAAGATTTTATGTTCTTTTGAGAAGACACTTTTTTTCTCATTTCCAACCAAACTTACCAGGGAACACCCAGATGTTGACAGCAAAAGTGATATCCTTCTTCGTGAAAAAAGCGGCGGAAAAAAGAAGAGCCGCAAGAAATAAAGGCAGGATTAATTTCCAGTTGCTAATGTGGGAAACAAATGACAAAACAAAGTGTTAGGGGCAGACAGTGACGCAAAAATAAATTGATAGAAAATGATTAGTTTGTACACAGATAACTATGAACGAGGCCTATAGGGTGGAAATGGGTAATTTGGCAATAGAATCACATTTAGTGATTTTAACAATTAGATTATGAGCTCGAGAATTCTATGGCGTGATAGCTGATGAGGGCGCAGCCCGAATCAGCTATCACGTATAGAAATCGAGAGCGAATAATTTAATTCTACTAGTCGTTCAAAACTAAATAAGTCAATTATCTAAATCCTCCTAGCAGACACTTCAAAAACGCGAAGAAGCGGCCGCCATTTTGTTGACAACCACTACTCACTATCTATCACAGATTGTATAATGAGGTAAATAGTTCGCGCGTTGTGATTGGTTCTTAGCTATGATCTATTAGAGGACAGTTACACAGATTATGTCATCACGGCCCACTTTTTCCAGAAATGTGAAAATAAACAAGTTTTTCGCTTGCATTTTGTTTCTTTATTATATAAAACAAATAGATTCCATGTTGCCGTGCGTCTGTTCAGTAATAGATCACAGAAGACGTCAAAATGTGGTAAAAACATTAGTGACACCCTCGACTGCGGCTCGTGTGCCACTTCTTTGTTTTTACCACATTTGACATCATCTATGATCGATTACTGAACAGACGCCAGGCAGCATGGAATCTATTTGTTAAATAGATAGCGATTAGCGTAGCCAATCAGAGAACGGCATTCGTGATAGAACGCTAGTAGATTTATACTAATAGTATATAGAGCGTTTTCATTCACGTGACTGAAATAAAAGAAAGTAGTTGCATAAAAATAGAGTTCAATTCCCAGAGGCTCTCGCTTAGGACACCAACATGGCCGCCGTTTCTTTGTTTTGGAAACACCAACATGGCCGCCATGACGTCACGTGAAAACACTCTATACCACACAAGTGAATAGTGCTTTTCGCGAGCTCTGATTGGTTAACTCGGAGGTGATTAGCAAAGTACTATTCACCTCCGAGCAGCCGGCGCGCGAGATTTTACAATTTCCGACCGCTTGTCGGTATATTGTCACACATAAAGTAATGTTTTGGTCTGCTAGTTATTCAGCTTGTGTGGTATCACTCAGTACACCAAATCAATTATTCACGTCAGTGTCGGTGAAAATGGTGGATATAATATCCACCATTATTCGCCGACACCGACGTGAATAATTGTTTAATACCAATTTTTAATCGGGCAACAAAATACGTGAGCTAACAGACAATATTCGTATTCTCGGTAATGAACTGGATCTAGCATGAAGTCGAGGCTCATGCGGAGGAATCTTTTCATATGTAAATGTATTTCCCTGCATTAGCCTCCACTTCATGCTAGATCCAGTTCATTACGTACCGAGAATACGAATATTGTCTACTGAATAAACTTGAATAAGTGAATTTAATATTCTAACCATCAGCAGTCTACGGATGAAACAAGTACTTGCAAGTGCCTTTTGTTTTAAGGGCGCCATGCATGTTACGGGGTTCTCTTAGAGGTTAAAAATCTTCCTATCCACCATAATTCATGATCAGTAACCAGTTCTCATACCATTTGAAAAAATCGGAAGCGAGGTTGAAAAGTTGCCTGTGACCTCGACTCACATCTGAAAATAAAACAGCATTCTTCAGTGCAAGGATACTTGGTCATCGTTTTCACAGTGTATATTGAAAATGGATGTTATAAACGTAAATTTAATCGTAGACCAAGTAAGTCACCTTAATTGGAATGCATGATACGCCCGTACCATATTTTGCGTCTGTTGACGCAAATCTGTTTTGTTCTCTTAACTTCCGAACAAATAAAAATTATCTTCGCCACAAGGCTTAAATCTTACCCCTGCCCCTCATTCTTTAAACTGAAGTTTGTGTCGATCAGTATATGAATACTTGAGCCTGTGGTGACTAACTTTCACTAATTAGAAAAATATGATTCAAAGTTAAACGAGAGGTATACAAGAAAAAACGTTCGAAGGAAAGATACGACTTGACTGGGGCTTCACTTGCCTCTTTCCAGAGGAATTATAATTGAAACATTAATGACACTAAGTCTTTCCGCCGCAAAAGCCTTAAATTAAATTGTTTGTTAAGTGTTGCTCCGTTGCCTACATTTATTTTCTGCGGATTGCCTGAAACATTAGCCAGTTGTTTCAAGCGAGTGCAACATTCTTTTATTAGCAATTCACACGGAAAGGACCTTTCTATGAACTTTGCCTCACAGTTGCTAAGAATTTGTTCATTGCTTACAACAAGGTAATTGTCAAGTTGATCCCAATTCAATCAAAGTGGAATTTGAGGGATTAAGGCGGAATCCTTATATGAACGAATATTTTCACTCATTTTGTAGCAAACTGTCAAACGAGGGAAGCAATCAGTAGTTTACTGGAATTTTCCTTGGCACTGGCCAAAATTTTATTAGCTCCGTGTCTTGGCAACTTTGGCATTATTGCAAATGTTAATAGTATTCTTGGATTACTAAAGTTCAGATCCATCATTTGAAAGTATTTATAACAACGGCGTATTTACGCAGTACGTAATCGCTGGGTACCACGCATATTTAGTTCAATTTCTCTTCAATTAATTATTCTTTTTATAGATATAGTGCCAGCTTTCAAACGTAGTCAATTAGTCTCTTAAGCTTCTGGACCAAATCAAACTTAATGTATTCTTTTTTATCGGACTTATCACTGATATACCCCGCTTAATATTATGGATCCAGCCAAGAATTATCCCTGACATAACCACTGCTAAACAAATTCTGTACAGCTTTTACAACTTCAATTTGTTTCTTGTAGTTGTGAGTCTTAAAGTTATCGTAAGCACCACTTCAAAACACAATGCGCACAGATCTCCGCCTACCTTCAAGTTAAATTTTTAAGACCCTAACATATTAAACGCACGTGCTGTTAACTGCAATTTTTCAGTAAGTGATAGATTTCGAGCAGATGTCGTGCACTTAAATGAGAAACTCTAATTTAAAGACCGAGCTATTTTGTTGAACGAGAAAGCAGCTTTAGCACAAGCTTATTCAGACGTTGATTGATTTACCTTCCACTCTGTACATACCTTCTGTAGTTGATTTAGTATCTACTTGTACTTCCTCTTTAATCATGCCAAACAACGTCTCGATCCCAAACATTCCTGCATGCTTTCAAACATAGCCTCGAGAGATTTCTATGAATCTTGTGATCGCTAAAACTGCTTCCGAGCCTCTGTGTAGCTGTCTCTTTCTTGTAAGAGTTTACATGATGTAAATCTTACTGTTTACATTGCTCCCTTCAGTTGTTTGTCCACTTCAGGGATGATATTAGGCCAGTTCTAAAAACTGCACTTGTGACGTTGTTATAATTGTTACGTCACTGAGTGGTCGATGCGCGAGTTTCGTTGTTATCCTCGCGCTCAGAAGACAGTTTGAAGGTAACGCACTTCATGCTTGTGACGTGTGATTTTTGTCAAAAATTTCAAATCATTTTTTTCTTGGACTTATATCGAAGGCAGAGGTGATTTCATGGTGATTTATCACTGCGATATCGCATTGGTTCTAAGCTTCACTGGACTACAAGTGGAAGGATATTGGATATGGAAGCAAATTGCTGCCAAATCGAGCTTAGATAGTCTTCAAAACTACACCGAAATCGCTGCACCAGCTTACACGCGCTGTAGGTGGTTTGCCATCAATCTCTGGAGACACAGATAACAATGATGAAACGTACAAAACGAACAAATGCTGGTGGACGACCAAAAGCAGCTGATGACAGATCTATTGTTGTTTAAAAGGGCAACGGTTGAGCGCGGCAAATTAAGATACTGAAATCACATGTGTAAACACTGCTTAAGGACCCAATAGTACATTTGCATGATGACGTTATTTGACTACAACCACCAGAACCCTTCAGGTTTTCCTTTTCGCATGCTAATTACAGCTATTGTAAATTTTACCCCTCTGGGATTACAAAATTTCAATGAAAAAGGAAAAACAAACTGAATTCTGGAAGCTGTGGTCAAATGACGCCGTCGTGACGCCGCGTTTTGCTACTAAAACATGTTCAAGGCAGGAAGGATGTGTTACCCAAGCGCTAAACCATCTTAATTGGCCAACATTGGAGCATAGAAGGAAAGTGAACAAATTAACTTTAATGTACAAGACCCTACACGGCCAAGCAGCAATCAATATACCACCTTATGTGAAGCACAAAACTGTAATGAAAACTAGGATCTCTGACCCAACGAAGTTTATTCCAGTGCACACATCGTGTGATGCCAGAGTATAAATACAGTTTCTGGCCTAGAACATGACTGGCACAGTTTACCGTCAAATATCATAAACATGACCTCATTAAGTGATTTTAAAGCAGCTGTAAATTATTATATCTCTGCTTTAAGTTCTAGTTTTATCAATTTAATTATTAATTGATTGTTATTTATTCCATCATTATTACACCACAATTATTTATTACCTTATTTGCACATATGTTTTTATTCGTTTTTATTTTAGCACTTTGCACTGGAATTTGCTAGATGTCCTTATTGGATTTTGCAAAAAAAATTACGGTAGATGTAGATGTAGAATGCCAGCCACCGTACATGTCGTAAAGAAGAATGGTTAACGAAGTCAACAAATCCATCTCTCTAACAAGCAACGGAACGAGGTTGTATGAATGCAACCACGTTCCTAGGGTCTCTCCTCTTTCCGCCCCTGGAACGAGGTTGTATGAAATATTGTTATTTAGGTTGTTTTATATACAATATTTGTTCAGCGATATCGGCCAATATTGTTGTAGTCTTCAATCGCTCCGATGTTAAAGGGTTTACATTTGTTTACACGCAATAATTCAACGGCCTGGGGAACAACTGAGCTATGGTGACTTTCAAAGAACACAGCACAAACAGGAGCCGATCAGTGTGTTTAGGTAAGCTGTGGCCAGGTGGTAGCGTCCATAACCCCTTAAATCTACCGGTACCAAACGAAATGTGAGCCCGAGTATTAGTAGACCGCAAAACAGCCGTATTTTTACGTTGGTCGAATGCAAGGTCTCGTCAAGTGAAAGGTCTGGAGCGAGGGTGAAAACATAGAGTGTTACTGGGGAAAGACGCCCCGCGCCCCGTGGCTTGTGAGGCTCGCGCGCAGACAGCGCGAAAATTCACGCCTTCGGAAAACGAAAATAAAAACCGAATGTTTTACTGTAACAGTCTAGAGTATTAGAAGTCTGTCCATGGCTGCTAATAATCGGGTTCATATTTAATTTGGTACGTAGATATAAGGGGTTATGCTCGCTAACGCGTGGCCACACGGCCCAATATGTTTCTTCAGCTTACCGAAACACATTTAAGGGGTAGTGTCATCATTTCTTAGTAAAAGTCTGGAAGTCAAAGAGGACCTGTTTGTCGATGACAAAGGAAAAAGAATTGCCAAATTCTCTTCAAATTGACCATTTAAGCTCAAGAGAACTATTATTAAATGTTTTTAGGCTCCATCCACACTAACGTTTGGAAACGAATACATTTCGATGCGTTTAGGCCTTCTGTCACGCTTAAAACGCTCAGCGTTTTCATCGAAAACACATCGATTTGAAAACGCTCTCGAAAGTGGATCCAAATGGAAACGTATATATATCCATATCGTTTTAGCGTGGGCAGTCGAAAACCCAGGCATGCGCCTATACGATATGGCATATCGTTTAACCTAAACCACACCGTGGTCATGCGGTCATTCAGCGTTTTCGATCGTTTTAGTGTGGACAGTTGAAAACGCTGCGAAAACGGTAGTGTGGACGCGGATCGATCGATGCGTTTCAATGGCCCCGAAAACGAATACTTTTGAAAACGCGTTAGTGTGGACGGGGCCTTAGTTAAGCGCACATTACCAAAGTGTAATTGAATGATAAGACAACTTGTAAAAGTCGGGCCTACGTCTACCCAAAGTTCTTCCCTTGCGTCTTAGATGAACTTGGCTAACTTATTGTGGCCCGGTTCATTTTAAAATTTACTTGATTTCATCTCAATTGAGATCTAGAAGAAATCACATAAGGATTATGCCATATTCTATTCTAAACTGATTAGCTAAATCAGTTTAGAATAGAATATGGCATAATCTTATACCACCCCTTTAATTTGTGCGGTACTGATGCTTTGTCACTTTAAGCCACATCTCGCAAGCTTCGCATTTTCTCACGCTGACTTTCAGCTTGTTTGTTTGTTTGTTTGCGTTTTCCCCCTGAATTTGAAGGAGCAAATGGCGCTTTCTTGAGAGTGAGCTGACTTAAGTCAAAGAGCAATCCCAAGAAAATTACTGATCAAGATAAAAAGAAAACCATCGGCCGGTGGGTTCTATTTCCTTCGTTACCCTTAGTCTTCTCACACGATCTTCGTCAGCTCATTGGGTAAAACCTGCCGCTATTTCTTCCGGTAGTTTGTCTATAATTCAATACTGAAAGACAAACAAACAAACGACTGACAACAACAACAATTACAACACAACAACAACAACAACCTCAACAATAAAAGTTACCCTAAAGGTTAGTTATTATAAGTCGGTTATTACCAGTGCCCGTCCTTCTATTTACAGTAATGTTCCGACTGGAACTGAAAACTGCGATTCTTTCTGGTTGGTGCCGGGGTCATTCGAGTTTTTCTACTAAATGCCTCCACCTTGAAAATGGTGTTAGGTTTAGAAACAGCGAGTAACAGTGAGATCAACAAACGAGGTATTCTGCTCCGCTTTTACGTTACAATTTTTCGTTGCCGCCAGTCCATCCTTCTATAACGCGAAGACTTCACACGATTAGTTTCTAGTTGCGTGTACCTTCAGTGTTTACTCGCCAAAGCTAAGTACAGACAAGCTGTAAAACATTAGCTCGGGCTCTGTGTTTAAGCTGTTTCAAGGGCAGCTCCAGATTAGTAAAGTGAAAATTGAATTATCTTTCTTTTTCAGTATCTCCCTGAGTGGTTTCTTTTTCTATGGATGTGTTAAACCTTAAGTGTATTTGGCGTGCAGTAGTGCGCGTTCCTGATTGACAGCATTATTCGCAACAGAACAAGGAGACAATGAAATGATAAAATGTATAATCTCCCTTTTGTTACGGTCACGATGTGCTTTTAATTCCGATCCATTAGTGAATTAATGAACAACCTGTCATTGTATGATTGATATGTAACGGAGTGAGAGTCATGGTTAGTGGGTGGAACTAAGGCAGTATACGCGCCAGCGATATTTAGGAAAGACTGATGCAAACAAGACATATCTTATTTTCTCCTAATGCTAAATAAGGAAACGTACAAATGCACCTGACCTTGAAAATGCAGTTTGAAAGTAAGTTTCAAGATTCCACTCTGTGTAAAAACATCCCCGAAACTCCTGTTGTACATATACTATAAAGCTAAAGGAAAAGTGCCGCAAGGTCCAGACAACTGAAAGAGAGTCTCCACCCCTACATACATACATAAATACATTACTTTATTTACCCTCGCATTGTAGAGTAGCTTGTGCAGCTAATATCTCCGAGCATTTAACCATCAGATGAGAGATAGACCACCACACCGGGAACTACGTCCCCTACTCTTTTCGAACAGTGTGTGGGTTCTTCTACGTCCCACAGAATCAATTATGCAGAGTTGTGAGACGGGGCCTACGGTTTATCGTCCTTATCCGAGAAGACTAGAAAGTCTAACTTTTCCTCCATCCAACTTTTGAACAACCCTCCGATAATTTTGTGTCTCGATTTGATTCGGGTTTACTAAACTTTCATTCTCGCGAAACGGGCGTGAACCGGGGTTTCCAAATGCACGCACTATTATTTAGACTTTAACAACACCGGGCAAAAAATTGCAGCTGGCATTACCATATTTTTAACAGACGACTGGTCCTTGAAAAGCAGACGGGGATAGCTATATTCTGACATAGACACCCTTATTAATAAAACTGAAACAAGGCATCATGTTAAATTATTTCTTTCTCTTCCTAGTTATCACTATGTTCTCTACATTTCTGTATCACTTCTTTATATTTGTATGTTATTTATATTTTGTATTCATATTTGTATATCAGTTCTCATTACCGTTATACGCAGTCACGAACTTATAATTTTCCATAACGTACTGTATATACTGAGTATGTAGCGTCCTCGCCTCACACTGCTTACCTCAACTAGCTCTGCTAAGTGTACTAGGCATGTTTGAAAGTCTATCGTCTTTCGCAAGTTAAGTTAAGTTAAGTTAAGAAAGTTTGTTGATGGTCTCGGTTTTTGTAATCTCGCATGCATTTAGTTTTCGGTCCCCTGAGTGCGTAGAATTTATATTTTTATAAATCCATTTTTTTAGAACCATTTCGAGACCGTGTAGGTGAAAACATATCTCGCAACTACATTTTAGTTTTTCATTGGTCTTCCCCGAAACAATTCCTTCTTAATTGTTCATCTTTTTCTTTATTCCTATAGTTCGTGTTCAGCTGAGGGATCATACACCAACAGAATGTGCGTCTCGCCTGAGCACTCATTCTTGATCATCTTAGTAGGAGAACCTGGCCCATACACAGGCTGTTGATGCGTAGATTTCAGTGATGCTCATTGTAAATAATAATAATAATAATAATAATAATAATAATAATAAAATAATAATAATAAAATAATAATAAATAATAATAATAATAAAATATAATAATAAAATAAAATAATAATAATAATAATAAAAATAATAATAATAATAATAATAAATAAATAATAAAATAATAAAATAAAATAATAAAATAATAATAATAAATAATAATAATAATAATAATAAAATAAAAAATAATAAATAATAATAATAAAATAAAATAATAAATAATAATAATAAATAATAATAAATAATAATAATAATAATAAAATAAATAATAATAATAATAAAATAATAATAATAATAAAATAATAATAATAAAATAATAATAATAATAATAATAATAAAATAATAATAAAATAATAATAATAATAATAATAAAATAATAATAATAATAATAATAATAATAAAAAATAATAATAATAATAATAATAATAATAATAATTTATTACTTATTAGGCGCAAATTAACATCTGAATATGATCAAATGCGCCGTACAACTATAACTACCAATTTTAATTACAATAAAATATACTTAAGAATACCTGAAATTTATAATCTAAAAAGTAGTCAATCTAACTGTAACAGGCAAAAAGCCTTCCTAAATAAATAAGTCTTTATTGTTCGTTAAAAACCAAAACGTTATTGATGTCTCTGACACTTGCAGGCAGACTGTTCCACAATGCAGGG
>JAEMWC010001351.1:177500-185240 GCA_016490735.1 Pachyseris speciosa | reverse complement strand
CTTGAGCGCATTGCATGCTGGGAACTAACGAGAATTTTTTGATCAGCAGCCCGTTCCTTCCCCCCCAATTTCTTTCACATATAACTAAGTCTATACCAGCCACTCCGACCTACCGCCAAAATTTTCTGCTCGTGGTCATCTTCAGTACACAGAAATTCCAAAATATGTGGGCGTAGGTCCGAGAAATTCATCAATAGTCGAAGTCCCCAAAGGTACTAAGTGTTCCGACCGGCCAAAAATTCCCAGTTCGTCGAGTAACAAGCCAAATTCAACAACAAAGTACATCACCTTGCTCGATTCTTTGAGAAAAGTGGACTCTTAGCTACCGTCACGCTTAATGATGCTCATCAGGCAGCCGCTAAAGATGAAAAATGGCTGTAAATTTAGCAGAAATCGCAAGCAAACCGAACTTGGGCCATTGTTGTCGCTTCATGGATAAACAATAGCTACGTCAAAATGACGTTTTCAGAAACCTTGAGCCTCCAGTGCCTTAGGACAGCACCACTTTTCCCTGGTAGTTCAAATAAAGAGTCACGAATTGCTATTCATCGTTTATAGGTGGAAAATCACTCCGAAAATGTAAAAACCTGCGGTAGTCAATGGGTTAACAAAGAAAAATAGAGGTCACGTGACCGGTCCTTTTAACACTATCCAGTGAAAGTCATGGTTGGTGGTAGTTTAAATCCAGGGTCAGAGTTAAGATTCTACAGTTAAAACAGTTTCTAGGGGGGTGGGTAACTTAGCAGGGCCAGGCTTCATTTCACGTTACCTCCTGGGTTTGCAGTTGGCTAGGTCACGTGACAAGCCACAGTATCAAACTCAATTACCCTAGATGAGATGATCATCGACTTCTGACTGTCACTAGTGGCTCCAACTCGACCTCCATTGTCTAGTTTTTAAAATCACCACCCCCTCAAGTTGGCTTTCATGCAACTTCAACCTTGAAGCTAAATACTGGCCAGAAAGTGGTACCCTCCCCCCCAGATCTTGCAGCATATGGTTGTTTTCGAATAAAATAGCGTTGATATGTTACTAGCCTCCAAGGTTTTGTTTAAGTAGGTGAGCAATAAAAAATATCGACATCAAAAAAAAAATTATGTTTTGTTTAACCCATTGGCACCCGTGCCGGCCAAAACGCCGTAAAAAACTCCCATGCTTCAAAACATTGCAACTCTCTCAATCGCACGAATATTGCCTTAACTGTTAGTTGTCAGCACGAAATTGAATGCCCTTTAAATTTGGATATCCAATAAATGCAAGAAACGTAGCGATTTTTACCAAATATGGCCTTTTGAGTTTGGACAAGAACGAAACTGGCCGTTTTTAACGTCAAAGAGAAACAACAAAAATGCCCCTTTTTGCCTTCATGTTTTTTAGGGAAATCATCGTCGAAAAACCAAAATTCAACCATCATAACGAAATTCAGTCCTTTTTCTAGCTTAGAAATGACTTTTTTTGTTCATATTCTTCTCCCGAGCGTAGATACAGCCTTTTGTTCCAGTGCATTCGGGCCTTCCCGACATTTTCAACATCTTGAGCGCATTGCATGCTGGGAACTAACGAGAATTTTGACAGCACCCGTTCCTTCCCCCAATTCTTTCACATATAAACTAAGTCTACAGCCACTCCGACCTACCGCCAAATTTTCCTGCTCGTGGTCATCTTCAGTACACAGAAATTCCAAAATATGTGGCGGTAGGTCGAGAAATTCATCAATAGTCGAGTCCCAAAGGTACTAAGTGTTCGACCGGCCAAATTCCCAGTTCGTCGAGTAACAAGCCAAATTCAACAACAAAGTACATCACCTTGCTCGATTCTTTGAGAAAGTGGACTCTTAGCTACCGTCACGCTTAATGATGCTCATCAGGCAGCCGCTAAAGATGAAAAATGGCTGTAAATTTAGCAGAAATCGCAAGCAAACCGAACTTGGGCCATTGTTGTCGCTTCATGGATAAACAATAGCTACGTCAAAATGACGTTTTCAGAAACCTTGAGCCTCCAGTGCCTTAGGACAGCACCACTTTTCCCTGGTAGTTCAAATAAAGAGTCACGAATTGCTATTCATCGTTTATAGGTGGAAAATCACTCCGAAAATGTAAAAACCTGCGGTAGTCAATGGGTTAACAAAGAAAAATAGAGGTCACGTGACCGGTCCTTTTAACACTATCCAGTGAAAGTCATGGTTGGTGGTAGTTTAAATCCAGGGTCAGAGTTAAGATTCTACAGTTAAAACAGTTTCTAGGGGGGGTGGGTAACTTAGCAGGGCCAGGCTTCATTTCACGTTACCTCCTGGGTTTGCAGTTGGCTAGGTCACGTGACAAGCCACAGTATCAAACTCAATTACCCTAGATGAGATGATCATCGACTTCTGACTGTCACTAGTGGCTCCAACTCGACCTCCATTGTCTAGTTTTTAAAATCACCACCCCCTCAAGTTGGCTTTCATGCAACTTCAACCTTGAAGCTAAATACTGGCCAGAAAGTGGTACCCTCCCCCAGATCTTGCAGCATATGGTTGTTTTCGAATAAAATAGCGTTGATATGTTACTAGCCTCCAAGGCTTTTGTTTAAGTAGGTGAGCAATAAAAATATCGACATCAAAAAAAAATTATGTTTTGTTTAACCCATTGGCACCCGTGCCGGCCAAAACCGGCCGTAAAAACTCCCATGCTTCAAAACATTGCAACTCTCTCAATCGCACGAATATTGCCTTAACTGTTAGTTGTCAGCACGAAATTGAATGCCCTTTAAATTTGGATATCCAATAAATGCAAGAAACGTAGCGATTTTTACCAAATATGGCCTTTTGAGTTTGGACAAGAACGAAACTGGCCGTTTTTAACGTCAAAGAGAAACAACAAAAATGCCCCTTTTTGCCTTCATGTTTTTTAGGGAAATCATCGTCGAAAAAACCAAAATTCAACCATCATAACGAAATTCAGTCCTTTTTCTAGCTTAGAAATGACTTTTTTTGTTCATATTCTTCTCCCGAGCGTAGATACAGCCTTTTGTTCCAGTGCATTCGGGCCTTCCCGACATTTTCAACATCTTGAGCGCATTGCATGCTGGGAACTAACGAGAATTTTTGACAGCACCCGTTCCTTCCCCAATTCTTTCACATATAAACTAAGTCTACAGCCACTCCGACCTACCGCCAAATTTTCCTGCTCGTGGTCATCTTCAGTACACAGAAATTCCAAAATATGTGGCGGTAGGTCGAGAAATTCATCAATAGTCGAGTCCCAAAGGTACTAAGTGTTCGACCGGCCAAATTCCCAGTTCGTCGAGTAACAAGCCAAATTCAACAACAAAGTACATCACCTTGCTCGATTCTTTGAGAAAGTGGACTCTTAGCTACCGTCACGCTTAATGATGCTCATCAGGCAGCCGCTAAAGATGAAAAATGGCTGTAAATTTAGCAGAAATCGCAAGCAAACCGAACTTGGGCCATTGTTGTCGCTTCATGGATAAACAATAGCTACGTCAAAATGACGTTTTCAGAAACCTTGAGCCTCCAGTGCCTTAGGACAGCACCACTTTTCCCTGGTAGTTCAAATAAAGAGTCACGAATTGCTATTCATCGTTTATAGGTGGAAAATCACTCCGAAAATGTAAAAACCTGCGGTAGTCAATGGGTTAACAAAGAAAAATAGAGGTCACGTGACCGGTCCTTTTAACACTATCCAGTGAAAGTCATGGTTGGTGGTAGTTTAAATCCAGGGTCAGAGTTAAGATTCTACAGTTAAAACAGTTTCTAGGGGGGGTGGGTAACTTAGCAGGCCAGGCTTCATTTCACGTTACCTCCTGGGTTTGCAGTTGGCTAGGTCACGTGACAAGCCACAGTATCAAACTCAATTACCCTAGATGAGATGATCATCGACTTCTGACTGTCACTAGTGGCTCCAACTCGACCTCCATTGTCTAGTTTTTAAAATCACCACCCCCTCAAGTTGGCTTTCATGCAACTTCAACCTTGAAGCTAAATACTGGCCAGAAAGTGGTACCCTCCCCCCAGATCTTGCAGCATATGGTTGTTTTCGAATAAAATAGCGTTGATATGTTACTAGCCTCCAAGGCTTTTGTTTAAGTAGGTGAGCAATAAAAAATATCGACATCAAAAAAAAAATTATGTTTTGTTTAACCCATTGGCACCCGTGCCGGCCAAAACCGGCCGTAAAAAACTCCCATGCTTCAAAACATTGCAACTCTCTCAATCGCACGAATATTGCCTTAACTGTTAGTTGTCAGCACGAAATTGAATGCCCTTTAAATTTGGATATCCAATAAATGCAAGAAACGTAGCGATTTTTACCAAATATGGCCTTTTGAGTTTGGACAAGAACGAAACTGGCCGTTTTTAACGTCAAAGAGAAACAACAAAAATGCCCCTTTTTGCCTTCATGTTTTTTAGGGAAATCATCGTCGAAAAACCAAAATTCAACCATCATAACGAAATTCAGTCCTTTTTCTAGCTTAGAAATGACTTTTTTTGTTCATATTCTTCTCCCGAGCGTAGATACAGCCTTTTGTTCCAGTGCATTCGGGCCTTCCCGACATTTTCAACATCTTGAGCGCATTGCATGCTGGGAACTAACGAGAATTTTTGACAGCACCCGTTCCTTCCCCCAATTCTTTCACATATAAACTAAGTCTACAGCCACTCCGACCTACCGCCAAATTTTCCTGCTCGTGGTCATCTTCAGTACACAGAAATTCCAAAATATGTGGCGGTAGGTCGAGAAATTCATCAATAGTCGAGTCCCAAAGGTACTAAGTGTTCGACCGGCCAAATTCCCAGTTCGTCGAGTAACAAGCCAAATTCAACAACAAAGTACATCACCTTGCTCGATTCTTTGAGAAAGTGGACTCTTAGCTACCGTCACGCTTAATGATGCTCATCAGGCAGCCGCTAAAGATGAAAAATGGCTGTAAATTTAGCAGAAATCGCAAGCAAACCGAACTTGGGCCATTGTTGTCGCTTCATGGATAAACAATAGCTACGTCAAAATGACGTTTTCAGAAACCTTGAGCCTCCAGTGCCTTAGGACAGCACCACTTTTCCCTGGTAGTTCAAATAAAGAGTCACGAATTGCTATTCATCGTTTATAGGTGGAAAATCACTCCGAAAATGTAAAAAACCTGCGGTAGTCAATGGGTTAAACATCGATTTACAGTACTTACGCTAAAAATACTGCCAATTTACAGTACTTACACTAAAAAAAAACTTACAGTACGTGGATTACATAGCAAAAGAAAAAAAAAACGAAAAAACCGCGTCACCCATACAAAAAGATGAAAAAAAAAATGGTAAGGTCGTCTACAGTTATTCTTCGTAAAAGGATTTAACGTGAGAGGGGCTAGGGGACTATAGACCCGGTAAAAGGAGGTCCCACTTTTTTTGTGAAGCTGTTTTCCTGTAGGTCTCAACTTTATGGAAATCCTTCAAGTACGCTAGAAAACTGCCAAGGCTAGGAAGTGACTGATTTAGCTTGCATATCCATATACAGTGTATAATGCTTGGCGCATAAACAGCAGAAATTGATTTCGAGTTTGTATTTGGAGCTGTCTGGCCTCAGACCCAAAGCTGTAACAAGCGACAATATCTGGTTTTGAGAGTTGCCATCCATATTCCTTGTCAGCTGTTGTTGTTTACTTCTAGATTAAGTGGCAACATCTGGAGTTTTTTCTCTCTGCAAAGCTTGAAAACAAACTTGAAAACACAAGGCAAATCGTTTCCGTGTTTGTGACATGTCCAGATGTCGCACATTGTAAAAAGAACTTGAAATTCAAACTGCTCTATTTTCAAAACAAAGCGTGTTACTTGGCTTAAATGTCATTTACCTGATGAAGGTAAAAAATCTAAATGTCTAATTTTAGTTTTTTTTTTCTGACGCACGTGAAAACCAAAAATTCGCAAACTTGTCTCTAAATATAGAACTGTCACAGCGATTGAGTTGTGGTATAATCCGGATCAAATTACATCAAAACAACTTTGCGATTATCTAAATATAGAACTGTCACAACGTTCTAATTTGAGTCGATACTCACAGCACGTGCGAGGCTTCCAACCTTGTCTTAAATTCGGCAAATCTTTTCACACGGACAGTCTGTACTGTATTAAAATCCAGTTTCACAACTTTACAAAGATATGTGCAGGAAAATTTGTTCCACGGTCGAAGTGGATTATTTAACCTTGGGTGTTCACTTGCGGTCACGTATTAAATGGAAGGTATCACATTACGAAAACAACTTTGTGCAAATCTGTAATTTTTCTGTCAAAGCATTTGATTTCGACTTGTGATATCGATTACACGTGCGAGGCTTCCAACTTTTTCTTAACACTCGGCAAATCTTTTCACGGGGACAGACTGTGCTGTCTTAAAATATCTAGCTTCACAACTCAAACACGATGTGCCTGGCCAATTGGCCAATCCAAATACCGGAACGTAATTGTATTGTGCATTTTGCTGCACAGAAAAAAAAAAAAAAAAAAGAAAAGACTGAAATCTGACACATTTTATAACTCGGTATACCTACAGTATCCCGAGTAATGAGATCAAAGAGCACATAAAATTGCAAAAAAGCTTTCTGGAATAAAAATGTCTTGAGTGGCTTTTTAAAAGATGCTACTGAGGGGCTACTCCTGATCGCATAAGGCAATGAGTTCCATAGTTGAGGAGCAGCAGCAGCAAAAGATCGATGTTGTAAGGTTGTTAAAGTCTTCAATTTCTCAGGGTTTAGTAACAGTCCATCACAATCGGAGCGTAGCAGATTAAACAGCAACAATCTGACATGACGGTATTTAGATTCCTGGAAAATCAACCTAGCGGCAGCATTTTGGACCCTCTGTAGCTTATTAAGCTGGTAAGCTGGCAGGCCATAGATTAGACAACAGAATTGTCTCAACATAATCTGCAAATTCAACAAAAAAGTTGCTCATGGTAACTCTGTGCTCATCTGAGTACCACGGCCGGTAGATCACAATGATACGGAGATTGTGAGATGCAGATTGCACAGTCCATTCAGAAAACCCGAATGAGGTTTTTTCACCAGCGGCGATCTTTTTAACAGTAAGTGAATTCCAGTAAACCAAAGCAGTGCCACCTTCCCTACAGCCAGTTTGAGAATGATCAGCCAACACGTACAGTCTGTAGCCGACAGGGCATGATTCATTTGTAACTCCATCATCGTTTGGACATAACCATGTCTCTGTTATGGCAAATAAATCTACTTCGGTCTCGCATACATAATCAACAAAATCTGCAGTCTTGTTTCTAAGCAACTGTACATGTATATTTAACAAGTACATGGTTAATGAGTTGCATGAAGATAACAGTGATTTGTTTCTGTGAATATTGTAATTCTGCACAGTCAAAGCAATACGAGGTGTTGAGTTGACCACTGGTCCAGGGTTTAACTTGAATAACAAATCACCTACCAGTGGCAGGTGAAAAGTAGCCATTGAATTGGAATAATAGCTACAGGGACATTTATGGCGCCTGAACTTGACCTTGGTTAATGAAAGAAGTGCTCATCTTGGTTTTGCATATCCACAGGAAAGGTTGGGCGAGAAAACCTTGATTCCAGTCTCCAAATACCATAAGCACAATGGTTCATTAGATCCAACTCCATGGCTATTGTTGTTTGGGGAGCAGGGTTGGCGCAGTGGTGAGAGCACTCGCCTTCCACCAATGTGTCCCGGGATCGATTCCCGGACTTGGTGTCATATGTGGGCTGAGT
>JAEMWC010001351.1:150000-175000 GCA_016490735.1 Pachyseris speciosa | reverse complement strand
ATTAAATACCTGAGTAAATAAATGAATACTTACATAATATATATATATATAAAAACATTGAACACTAAATAAGTAAAAGAAACAGTAATAAGTACAAAAGGCTCTCCATAAACTGTTTTGTTATATCACAGATAAATAATAAATTGAATTTTTATTAATTTAGTATATCATAAAAAGAAAAAGAAGCAGGTATGTATTGATATTTTGTAACTTAAATGAGCCAAAGAGCTGAAGCAACCAAATCACCAGTAGAAGAGCTTTTTGACTTTCCATGGTATTATTAGGTCTTATTAGTTAGGGATGAGTCATCCCCGACTACTATTAACTTGGTTACAAGCATTCTTTAAGTTTCTTATGCTTTGAGTACATATTTGCATCAGAAGAGACTTGTTTGCAAGATAATTGGCCATGGCATTATTGAGGCAGTATAAGCTAATGGATGTAGGACATAGACAATATCAGGGGTGTTGGGAATAGCGCTATATTTAAAACAATAGTTTCTAAGTGGTATCGTGTAGGAATGACCATTGTTTGGGTAGAAGATTGTTTGCTTCTGCTTGTACTTGTATGCTGTACATTGTCTTTAGGTATTTGAGAAACCCTTGCAATTTAGAGGTATAGATTCTTTTGTTTTGCAGAGCCAGATATAGTGCCTGGCAATAAGGAAACAAAAATTGATCTGGCGTTGAAGTTTAGAGCAGTCTGATCTTAGGTCTAATAAAACAGTCATGTCTGCAGAGTAGCTATCAGGAATGATTTGGCAGAGTTTTAATTGCGCTATGATACTCCCCCAGAAGAGTGCCGTTTTTGTGCAGGACCAGAAAAGGTGTATGAGTTTTTCTGGTTCTTTTTTACATGTACAAAAGGAGCAGTTGGGGTTTTCTTTTATCCTTATCTTAGTTAAGAAAGCATTTGTTGGCATTCTTCTGTGCAAAAGTTGAAACTGAAAATCCCTGAGTTTTGTGCTTTTTGTGATTTATGGGCTAGTTGGTACATGTAGGTCGAGCCCCACTTTATTTCGTTTTGACCTAAGTTGCAGTCTTCGATCCAGTTTTGCTGACTTGTAGTAGGGGCGGCACTTTTCTTTGTAATTAATTTGTCATACACCAACCTGCTTGCTTTTTGGGCTTTTATTAGTTTTGTCGAATAACTTTCGTATCCATTGCCTTCATTTGTGTGGTCTCCTTGGTTAGATGTGTTACATAGCGTTTTAAGTGTGGAAATTATTGCACAGTATACTAAGGGTTGGACCTTGATGTTGTATTTGTTTAAAAATTCTGGTAGAGTGAGGAATTTTCCTTCTCTGTTCCTTAAGTGCTTGACTTTTGTAATGCCTTTTATATGATACCATTCTTTGAAGAAAATAGGGCTGTCATTGATCCTTATAAGTGAGTTGTACCATACGCTTTGTTCTGTAAGCTGGCTTTCCGATGTTATATTCTCTTCAAAATTGATTTCTGACCACATTAAGAGAATTTCCTTTAAGAACCTGTCCTGCGTTCTGAAGATATTAGCTGTGTCTGTCTTATTAAGGTTGCTTGTGAAAGGTACTGTAGGGTACACTCAAACTTTTCCAGTTCAAGATCGAAAAAAAAGTTTCCATTTACCTTGATTGCCTGTGTCCAAGTACTTCTTTATCCAAGTGGCTTTTAGCGCTTTATTGAAAGACAATATGTCAATCATTTTAAGGCCACCTGCTGGGTAATTGTTGCTTGAAATAATTATTTACCCTTTTTTTAAACGGCACATCATAGACAGCTTTATATCGAATTTCAGCCTTAAAGAAAGAGTAGTTTGCTGTTTTAATCACCTTTGTATGGCTTGTAGAATAGACAATATTCGTATTCCCGGTAATGAACTGGAACTAGCATGAAGTGGAGGCTCATGCGGGGGAATCTTTTCATATGTAAATGTATTTCCCGCATGAGCCTCCACTTCATGCTAGATCCAGTTCATTACCGGGAATACGAATATTGTCTATTGGAAATATCATGATTTTATGTTTGCCGGGACACTGAAAATTCATGCTCTCTTGTGCAAGCTAAAAATAACGAGACCGTAGACGTTGCTTGCAAAGAAATTACTCTTTTTTTAAACAGAGCATCATAGACCGCTTTATATCAAATTTCAACCTTGAAGAAAGAGTATTTTGCCATTTCAATCATCTCTGTGCGCCTTGTAAAACTGGAGATATCATTATTTTACATTTGCCTCAATGCCGAAAATTCATGCTCACTTGTGCGAGCAAAAAATAACAACACAGTAGACATTGCTTGCAAAGAAATTACTCTTTTTTAAACGACACATCATAGACAGCTTTATGTCAAATTTCAGTCTTGAAGAGAGAGTATTTTGCCATTTCAATCGTCTCTGTATGCCTTGTACAACTGGAGAGATCACTGTTGTATTTTTGCTGTGATGCCGAAAATTCACACTCGCTGCTGCAAGCTAAAAAGTTGTGGAACAGAAGTTGTGGGTCGTTTTAAATAAGCAATGAGATATTAACTACAGGAAAACGATAAGCTACACTGTATCTCATGTACATACTAATGAGCTTTTCTTTGTGTGCTTTCCATGCACAGCTCATTTGCAAATGTGTTAACGCATTTCTTGCCAATGCATTGATTTTTGGCCGCATATCTCTGAGTGGTACTGTATAATTATGTTGATGTAAGGCATCTAGACAGCCAGGAGAGATTACCCCACATTTTGTAATGGGTTAGTAAAAATTCCCTTCTCTTTTGCAATATAATTATAATAATTATTCTAATTTATAGGTTGCTTTTAACCTACATTGTAACTTTGAAGACTACAGTAGAACAGATGGGATAATTATCCAGCTACGCTCATTTGCATGCATATTAATATTCATGCGCGAATTGAATTCCCTGAAGAGCATGAGAAATGATTGACTGGTAGAAAAGAATTGTTTGATAGTGTGACGTAGACTACATGTTTGGCAGTTAAAAGATCAATTTAAGTTTTCTTGATAGGAAACTTACGTGGCTCTGAGATCTATGTCGATCGCTAGGTAAATTTAATGGGAACTTGCCAGCCTCAGTGGTCGAAAAGACATCATTTAAAGTCTTTTTATTATTATTATTATTATTAATTCAATGCTTAAACATCGATTTACAGTACTTACGCTAAAAATACTACCAATTTACAGTACTTACACTAAAAAAAAACTTACAGTACGCGGATTACATAGCAAAAGAAAAAAAAAATGAAAAAACAGCGTCACCCATACAAAAAGATGAAAAAAAATGGTAAGGTCGTCTACAGTTATTCTTCGTAAAAGGATTTAACGTGAGAGGGGCTAGGAGACTATAGACCCGGCAAAAGGAGGTCCCACTTTTTTTGTGAAGCTGTTTTCCTGTAGGTCTCAACTTTATGGAAATCCTTCAAGTACGCTAGAAAACTGCCAAGGCTAGGAAGTGACTGATTTAGCTTGCATATCCATATATAATGCTTGGCGCATAAACAGCAGAAATTGATTTCAAGTTTGTATTTGGAGCTGTCTGGCCTCAGACCCAAAGCTGTAACGAGCGACAATATCTGGTCGTCCTGATAGATTTTCAGAGATTGTAGCCAGGATTCGAAGGGGTTCCAGAAGC
Source organism: Pachyseris speciosa (assembly GCA_016490735.1). Taxonomy (NCBI): domain Eukaryota; kingdom Metazoa; phylum Cnidaria; class Anthozoa; order Scleractinia; family Pachyseridae; genus Pachyseris; species Pachyseris speciosa. The sequence continues at coordinate 171,383 of JAEMWC010001351.1, read as the reverse complement.
TACAGGTTTTGGGGCATCTCATTTAAAGTCTGTAGGCCCGCAAGTCAGACACTTCTCAAAGAAGCGAGTGGTGTTTCTCTGTGCTTGCCAAACGCGAAGAGACTTAAGTTGACTGCCAGAGTGAGCAAATCGGCGTTTTGCAGTACAGAGCAGTGAGCCAGGCGGGACAGTCTGAAAGCAACTCTCGTGTTAAAAGCGGCCCGTAGTTGAGAGTGTTGGCCCATTTGCCAAAGGTTGCTGTGGCAGAAATTGGGAAAGGAGAGTTGTTTTTTGACTTAGGCGAAAAAATGGGGTCCTTGATTTGGTGTTTTCTGTGTTCGAGAGGCCATTTGATTCCCAGAATTCATTGTGATCACAGAGGGCGCTGTCACCTTAAAAAGTTCTGGCGAGGACTGGAAATGAAATTCGCTTGGCTGCGGTTGAAGAATTTTCACTCCGAAAACATCACGGAGAATTCATCTAAGAGTTGGCAATCAGCATCACGAAAAGTCGGTCAGTTTTCGATGAGCTGAGTATCTTGGAAAACAACTGGTGCAAGGAAAAGTTTCATGGCCATGCGCAGCAAATATTTAAAAGTACAAAACTCATGATCGGCTGTCTGGTCATGTAAACACACGAAGAGATTAACAAGCTGGCGGATTTTAACATATAAATCACTTTTGCATCGAGTACCTCAGTTTGCTTATATGGAGTCTTGTAAACATCAGCAAAAAGTATTTTCATGCAAGATTAACAGCAAAAAGCATTTTCACCCAAGATAAACAGTTAAAAAATAATTTTCACGCGAAGCGTGTGACAGCCCATTTGTGTGCGATCGAATTTTACAATTCGCAGGTATGCAAATTTTCTACCATCTTAAGCTAAAGAATATCTTCAGAACTAGTTTAGTAAGTTTTTTGTCCAAATTCTTGAACTGTCATCATTTAGTTTGATTTAAAACCATTTTCGTTCCATACTTTCCATTTGATGATGAAAATGAATCCGTCGACAGACGATAGGGATTAAATTTCACATCTTGTGCAAATATGTACGTTTTGAAGCCAATTTGAAGTGAACAAAAAATAGTGAAGTATTTTGTTCCATTTTTTTCATTGTCGTCATTGATTTGTGATACGATTTTTATTCCACTGGTTCCATTTGACGACGAAAATGAACCCTTCAAAATCGTTTCAAATGATCACTAAAGCACATGAAACGCCAGTCAAAGCTCTGCTTCGAAGCGGAAACCAACAGGAAACAGCTTACTCTTTTAACTCTTATTTTGCCCTTAAACTTCGTTAACTCGAATTTTCGGTGTTGTTCATGAACAGAAGTTGTTGGTATTGGCCAAAACCTATCTTCAAGTAAAAACAGCCATCTTTGATATTTTATTCTATTTGTCAGCTGACAGCAAGCTTTTTTAGCACTGAGTTAGAAGTCCGATCCTGCTGTATTCAACCAGATCACCCTCTTCAGCACTTTACTTATATCAGCCAAAGCCTTTCCAAAATAATTAAGAGTCAAACAAGAAACCTGTGCGCTCTTTTCATTTCGGAGGAACCCTTTAAGCTGATTGAGACTCAAAATGCACCGCTTACTTTAGTTAACCCATTGGCACCCGTGCTGGGCAAAACCGGCCGTAAAAAACTCCCATGCTTCAAAACATTGCAACTTTCTCAATCACACAAATATTGCCTTAACTGTTAGTTGTGAGCACGTAATGGAATGCCCTTTAAATTTGGATATCCAATAAATGCAAGAAACATAGCGATTTTTACCAAATATGGCCTTTTGAGTTTGGACAAGAACGAAACTGACCGTTTTTAACATCAAAGAGAAACCACAAAAATGCCCCTTTTTGCCTTCATGTTTTTTAAGGAAATCATCGCCGTAAAACCAAACTTCAACCATCATAACGAAATTCAGTCCTTTTTCTAGCTTAGAAATGACTTTTTTTGTTCATATTCTTCTCCCGAGCGTAGATACAGCCTTTTGTTCCAGTGCATTCAGGCCTTTCTGCCATTTTCAACATCTAGACCACATTGCATGCTGGGAAATGACGAGAATTTTTGACAGCACCCGTTCCTCCTCCCAATTCTTTCACATATAAACTAAGTCTACAGTCACTCTGACCTACTGCCAAAAGTTCCTGCTTGTGGTCATCTTCAGTACTCAGAAATTCCAAAATATGTGGCAGTAGGTCGAGAAATTCATCAATAGTCGAGTCCCAAAGGTACTAAGTGTTCGACTGGCCAAATTCCCAGTTCGTCAAGTGACAAGCCAAATTCAACAACAAAGTACATCACCTTGCTCGATTCTTTGAGAAAGTGGACTCTTAGCTACCGTCACGCTTAATGATGCTCATCAGGCAGCCGCTAAAGATGAAAAATGGCTGTAAATTTAGCAGAAATCGCAAGCAAACCGAACTTGGGCCATTGTTTTCGCTTCACGGATAAAAAATAGCTACGTCAAAATGACGTTTTCAGAAACCTTGAGCCTCCAGTGGCTTAGGACAGCACCACTTTTCCCTGGTAGTTCAAATAAAGAGTCTCGAATTGCTATTCATCGATTATAGGTGGAAAATCACTCCGAAAATGTAAAAACCGCCGGTAGTCAATGGGTTAATATTAACATTAACGTTTGCAATGCCCTAGGCCTAACCCTATCCCTAGCTCTAACCCTATCCCTAACCCTAACCCTAACCCTAACCCTAACTCTAACCCTAGCCCTAATTTTAACCCTAACTCTAAACTTAACAATAACCCTAAATCTTTTGATTGCTGTTTTCAAGTCGGACAAAATCTATGCGCACTGGCTTAAGGTTAACTAAGGCTACTGTGTACTGTTTTAAGTCAAGTAAGAATGTTGTGTACTGTTTTCCAGCTAAGGAAGCTTCTTCAGCAATATCAGTAAGCAAAACACTGGTAATAAGCGCTGCATTTGAGCATTTAAAACAGTCGACCATTTCCAAGTCGGATGGGCATCTTGTGTGCTGTTTATGAGTGCTGTTCTCTTAATTCAGTTACAAGCATTTGGCGCTTAGTTTTCAATAAAGAATACCTGTGGGCATTGCTTCATGAATGTTAATAAGGCAGACGCATACAAATGAGCGTAGCTGAATTGAAGGGCTGAGGGCATAACCGACCCAAATGACTTTTAGGACTTTTTTCCTTTTTTGCTCCAAATCAGCTGAATGTTTGCATGTGACCTTTGATTCAATAGAACAAAATTGCCCCATAATTTTTTTTGACCATTTTCCACTCTTTTTCAAGAAAAAGCGTATACAAAAGAAGGCCCTAAAAGTCATTTGGGTCGGTTATGCTCTCAGCCCTTCAATTAATAGAAAGCTTGCACTTGTAAATAAAATGTTTAGCCAGCAAGGGATTAAGATCAAAATTAATTTTCCCAAAAGAGAAACTAAAAGTGAGACATTAAGCACAATAGTGGCATCCACTGCAATCCAAGAAAGAAGTTCTTTCCAAAAGTAGCAGTACCGTAGATAGTAGATACTTTTATTTAAACAGGGTAATTCCTTCAGTAGTTATAAAGACAAATTACTGTTATCAACAGAAACACAAAAGAAACTTGATGACTTACAAGAATACAATAAATGCTCCAGGGATTCCTGCTCTGCATTGCAAAAGGCCCGTAAAGGGGCTTCCACCATTTTGAACCGATGAAGCTTTTTTATTGGTGAAAATAATCAGGTTTAAAATTGTATATTGGAATTCTTTTAGTCTGGTACATGTATCTAACATAGTTTCAAAAGCTAAAGAATACAACTTTTTCCAATTATTGGAGATGTCAGGGTATTTGCTCAAATTTTTAGCTTTTGCAGTGGCAGGAGTTTGCTTCAAAGAGCAGAATTCATTGTACTCCAACTTAGGTATACGGTGCATGTGATGTATACTTGATTGTACATGAACTTTTGCATCAAAACTTCAAAAACACCATTTCCTTAATTAAAAACGCACAATGCAACTGTTGGTAGGAAACAGCAAGGAACCAAAGAAACTTGAATATGACCGTTCAAGTGAACTGAGAGCAAACTATAAAGAGAACACTTTGACAGCTGCCGCGAATGTTTACAAATTCAGCAAAGCATCACAATTTTGCATAAATATTATTGAGAACATCTCAAAAGGCAGACTGGTCACATTTTTAACATTTTCTTTCAACTATTAAATTTCTAATTTTAACGTTACTGTGTATTCTGAGAGATGACTGCATTACTTGTTCACTAAATCCAGCTTGAAAAATGAAGTGAACTTTAAAAACTGCAGTACAAGGTTGTGGCTTTTTCAGACACAGTGAACCAAGCAAACAAAGCATTGTGATTTTTTTTATTTCTATCCCTTTCAAATCATCTTGATCTCTTCTTCTCTTCTACAGTACAGTGCAAGAAAATAATTACACTTAGTGAGTTAGTCAGCCTATGAAGCTACATGTATTGAAAGCAAGATAATTAATTATGAGTATAGCTATAATATGTCACAAGAGGTTTTTCTCCAGGTACTCTGGTTTTCCCCTCCTCAAAACCAACATTTGATTTAATTTGATTTTTTTTTTGAGATTTGTAATAAATATTAGTAGGCAAAGAGCCACTTATTACAAGTCATCATCATCATCATCATCATCATCATTTTTTTTGTGTGTGTTAATAAATTATCAGTTAATGGCTGCCACTTCTTTTTGAACAAATCAGGCTGAAAATGAATTTTCCTCTCCTTTACTAATCCAGCGGAACTGTTGGTTGACAAAGCAATGGAGTTGAATCATGTTGGAGGCACATTTGGAGGGAACATCAAACCTACACCTTTCCTCTGCTTGGTGTTGAAAATGTTACAAATTCAACCTGAAAAGGAAATTGTTGTAGAGTTTATCAAGAATGAGGATTACAAGTAAGGTTTCTGTGCTCATGTATAATGTTGTACAGTACATGTAGGTCAAAATGAAATTCAGTTCAAAATGATTTTAATCTAGGTTGACGTGAAATAGACCTTTTTAGCTTGTAGATTCTGTTTTCCCAATGTAGACCATGTGATCTTCCCAAGGGGATTTGCCTTTTGTCTTCTCATAAATTATGCGCACATATGCACGTGAATAAGGCGAAATTTCAAAGAAACCATTCTCAAGGGTAACATCACATGGTCTACAATGTACATTGGGAAAACAAAATCTACATGCTAAAAAGGTCTATTTCACGTCAACCTAGATTAAAATCATTTTGACCTGAATTTCATTTTGACCAGGACAACATACAAAGTAACTTTACAGTGTACAGTGTATTTTATAAACACCAATGAAATAGCAGGTGAGCTTTTGCATGAAAACATGATATCTTCACACATGAAAATAAAATGCTATCTTCACTTGTGAAAAGATCACCATTGCTATGGTTACATATAAATAACTCGTGCCTTTTGTTGCAAAAGTGAAATGCTTTGGTATTTCATTGGTCTTTATATAATACTGAACATTACTGTACATGGCCGCTTAGAGATAAGAAATTCCTCTTCTTGTGTTGAAAAATATTTCACTCATTCACTGCGCTCGCTCGTGAAATATTTTTCTAACACTGGAAGAGAAATTCCACATCTCTGCATGGCCACGTAATATCCTATATATATGTAAGCTAATTGTGGCATAGGTATACAAAACTTGATTTAAATACGTTAGATAAAATTAACATTGATTTATTGTCCCTTTTGGACAAGCATACAGTGGTCTTGCTGGGTAGTTTGACTGGTCATCCAAAGACATTTCTTTTCTCTTGGATAATTTTAATCAAAGGCTCCTCTGAGCCAGCTCATGGATGCATCTTGCTACACTAATTGAAGGACTCGGGGCAAGAATGTCCTCCAAGTTTTTGGTCGATTTTCGATGTACTCAATAGAAACTGAGATTTGGCATGTGGACTTCATTCCAGTTAAAAAACATTGCTCTGCATTTGTTTTGGCTGATTTCCTCTTCTTTTTCGAGAAATAACATATGCCAAAAACCCAAGTCAGCTCATTCCCTTGCGTATTAATATTCATGCACGAATTGAATTTATTTACCTGTAGAGTAGGTGAAATGATTTCAAGATGTGTGGAAAGTATTGTTTGATAGTGTGACGTAGACTATACATTTGGCGGTTAAAACATCGATTTAAGTTTCGTTGATAGGAAACTTACGTGGCTGTGAGGTGTCGATTGGGTGATTCCAGAAAATATCCATACCCTATCACGGGTGGCATGAGCATTTTGACCCCCCCTTGCCCTCGGAAATTCCCAAATGCTCATCCCTCCTTGCCCTCCGAATTCCAAAATCGCTAACCTCCCCTCCCCTCCGGAATTTTCCATTTATGTTTCAGACCCTTTGGAATTCCTGTTTGACCGCCTAAAACTTGGAACGAACAGAAAACTTGCACTATTCCTTCTTGCAAAATAATTCTGTTCACAATTTTCAGTCAGATGATCAAGCAACTCCAGTCTGTTGACCTTCGTACACCGTAGCTATTCCTTCTAAGCGTTATCTTTAAGCTGCTTACCACTAAATAAAACTTTTTGTTTTCCATTCATTAGCTTCATATTTTCAGGATATCTATCATATTGATACCGGTGGAAGCTGACAAAAGTAAAGTTCACGATCGTTGTGCAATCACCCACCATATTGAAAATTTCGCTCATTGAGTAACTGCTGACCTTTAGTTATGCAGCATACGTTTAACAAGCAAAATATTCAAGCAAAATATGTACAACATATTTCTACAATAACCCTTAGGGATGAAAACAATATGTCAAATGTATATGCTTACGCTGCATTTAAAACTTATTTTTGTGAATTCAAGACAGAAATGAATCTTTTACTTTGTCAAAGACAACAAGACATAGTCCGGCGTGAGTACTTACATGACCAATAAACAGATGGTCGTATTTTGTCTTTATATTACAAGTTTTAGTTTGTTTTGCAATCGCATAATCCAGTCCAAATGTTGTGCTTGCACAAAACTGCAAATATTTGTCCTATAGTGAAAATAATGCCCACGCTATTGATATTAGGACTTGACTATGACCAGTAGAGACATTTAGCGGACGTATTAAATTTCGAAATTTGTGCAGAACGGCTGTAAAATGAAATAAATTTGTTGACTGTAACATCAATGAAAATCACATCTTTCCTAGCCTTCCTTGTGCTAGACACCATCACAGTGGGCTAGATGCTTGCGCTCTATAAGGAAAACAACTGTTTGAATGCAAGTACAATATCCTGGAGATCATTTTACATGCGCCGAATCGAATTGACAAATTAAGTGCATGTAAAATGCGACGTCTAAATCAATTAAATGCGACACATTTCAATTGGATGCGAGTCAGTCGAATATGCGACTGAACTTCGACAGTTGATTTAAACACCGCATTTTACATGTGCCGAATTGAATTGAAATATGTTAAATAATTTATGGTTGCTTGATGGGAATTTAAAACACGTCACTCGCACTCAGCAATTTTATTCCGCAAAACAATGCGACGTTTAAATCAAATCAGCCAAACGTATTCATTTGAGTCGACTAAAATTAGTATTTGATTCGGCGCCTGTAAAATGCGACGTTTAAACCAGGCCTTAGCACTGATTAGCTCTTGATTTGCAAAATGCCATCTGCAACTGCCAGTGTAAGGCATAGCTCGTATACTTTCGCCTTCCCTTTTTTTACATCTTCGCGGTAAAGAATCCCTATAGTGTCATTGTCATCATCACGCCACTGTATTTGTCCTTCAATAATACCATCCAGGCTTAAACACCGTTCCATCCAGCTCCTTTTCTGTCCATAAGACCATCACCTTGCTTCCAACTGAAACGCTGTCGCCTTCCTTGCTGCTAAACGATTCTTTTATTTTCTGTGGAACTTTCCGATGCTGTTGTGAACATGGCCTTGTATATGTAGATAAAGAATCTGCTGTTTTCATCCGTTTCGTAGGTGGACCATTTTCTAAATTCTCTGAAGCCTTGGACTTTTTGCTAACGCATTTGTTGTTCACGTGCATTTGCATTTCCTTTTCCTCCACAAGAATTTTCTTTTCCAGGTCATCAAGAATTCTAATAACATCATATGAATTCTTCTTTTGCGGTGATGTTGTACAATTTGATGTAGCTATCGGTTGCGCTACATGTACACATAACATACCGGTACAAATGATATAATCATGTGAAATGTATGATGGAAATAAAAAAAATGAATTAAAAGTTACTATTATCATGATTTTTTGAGGTATTATAATCAAATCCCGACACTTAACCCTCTACCTCTCCCTGATTCTACCAGTTCTATTGACAAATGTGCGTCTGGTTAAGGAGATGAGCTCCTGGATAAATAGTTATTTGGAGGAAGAAAAGCTATTTAGAACTAAATGTTCAAAACACTTGGCTGCGCATAAACAGTTTTGAATGAAATAGCGCATCAAAAAGGCACACTGCAGTAATCCTGTAGTTCTTCCAGACCTCTATTTTCATTCGTCCGTATGGCCTGTAGCTTTCTTTGTTATCAGGGCTAGGAGCATTGTTTAGAACTGTTGTATCAGCTATTGTTTTGTTCTCCAATCACAGACCATGTCTGGAAAGCTACAAGCTTGCCGCGGAAATCCTTTGATAACAACGACCGCAACCAGTTTTTATGAGCCGGCGAGAATGAGCACCCCCTACAAACCCATGTTTTCACTGAAACCGCTGATCACTGAATCTGGTCTCAGTCATTGCTATCGAAGGTCTTCCGCTAGCCGCACACCGGCATGAAATACAAAATCTGTCAGGCGTTCTCTTTGGAAACGAGAGACTGGTGCGAGCTTTCAACAACACATCGTTGACAATCGGTAAGAAACACGGACTTGGTTATATTTTATTTATCAATCGGCTAATTCATCAACTTTAAGGCCTCTTCGATGTGGAGCTTGCTGCACAACCCATCTGTATGAATGCTTACTTCTGCTTCCTACTTCTGTGGTCAGTTCGTGCTTGATTTACAAACTAGGAAAGTTAACAGGTCAGTGATTTCAAGCGAAGCTTTCGCCGTCTTCCCTCCGGAAATTTACTGAAGTCAGAGCTGTTAATTCCCCCCCATGCCTTTGGAATTCCAAACTGTGTTACCCCCCCAAGCCTTCGGAATTCCAGTCCAAGAAACCCTCCCCTCTCCCTCGGAATTCCAAGATGCCGCCCGTGGTGAGGTATGGATATTTTCTGGAATCACCCATTGCTAGCTAAATTTAATTGAACGGACGTCATTTAAGTCTGTTGATCCGAAAGTCAGACACTTCTCAAAGAAGCCAGTGGTGTTTCTCTGTGCTTGCCAAATGCTGGAACAAATCGGCGTTTCGCAGTACAGAGTACCGAGCCAGGCGGGACAGTCTGAAAGCAACTCTCGTCTTAAAAGTGGCCCGCAGTTGAGAGTCTTGGCCCATTTGCCAAAGGTCACCGTGCTAGAAATTTGGAAAGGAGAGTTGTTTTTTGACTTAGGTGAAAAATATGGGATGTTTGAAGACCTGTTGCCCGTGCTCGAAAGGATGTTTTTTTGCCCACAATTCAATGCGACCACAGAGGGCGCTGTCTCCTTGAAAAGTTCTCGCGAGCACTGGAAATGAATATTCGCTTGGCTGCACTTTTTATAAGACGAGAGTTCCTTTCAGACTGTCCCGCCTGGCTCAGTACTCTGTACTGTGAAACTCTGTACATTTGGCAAGCACAGAGAAACACCACTGGTTTCTTTGAGAAGTGTCTGACTTTGGGATCGACAGACTTAAGTGACGTCCGTTCAACCACCAGGCTGGCGAGTTTCGATTAAATTTAGCTGCCTAGCAATCGACACCTCACAGCCACGTAAGTTTCCTATCAATGAAACTTAAATCGATGTTTTAACCGCCAAATGTATAGTCTACGTCACACTATCAAACAATACTTACCACCCGTCAATCATTTCACATGCTCTACAGGTAACTCAATTCGCGCATGAATATTAATATGCAAGGGAATGAGCTGACTTGGGTGTTTTTACATACGTTATTTCTCGAAAACGAAGAGGAAATCAGCCAAAACAAAGACAGAGCAATGTTTTTTAACTGGAATGAAGTCCACATGCCAAATCTCAGTTTCTATTGAGCACATCGAAAATCGACCAAAAACCGGGAGGACGTTCTTGCCCCGAGCCCTTTAATTGCAATCTACACTTGACTACATGTACAATGTAGTAATGCAACCTCTTTCCCAGAGTCTATCTAATGATGTATTCTCGCCCGCACGCAACCTCCCATCAGCGAGAGCATTGTGTGACACCCCAAAAGTTACAGCATGGTAACTGTTCTTTGCCCAATATTAAATTACTTTCAAAATAATTTTTATAGTTACTGATCTTTTATTTTAGCCAAAGGATATAGACTTTCTGAACAAGATCCGTACTTTGGCAGCTAGATTTCAGAATACATGACTATTTCATTCACATTTATATCATTGAATAACAATAGCCTCCATTGTAATATGCCTCCGACTTGGAAAGCCATGTCAGACATTTCAGTAATCACAAGTAAATTGCCATCTTGTCTTCGATAAATAAGAATTCAATACATGCCTGTCTCAGTTTAAGCAGTAAAATCGATCATAGTTTTCTTCCGAAACAAATATGTTGCATGTCTACATATGGGGTTTTTTGGTAGAAAATTTGGTAGAAATTAAGCAATTTCATCATCGCTTTTAAGATATTTAATAGCATGCAATTTTCATCGATTTCCATCTTCAGTTCTCGCAGCATGTGCACTTAATCGTATTAGCTTCCCACTTTCCAACTCCACAAAGGTATAATTATTTAGTCAGGGAGCAAATGTCATAATTTAAGGTCCCGGGGGAAATTTATGTTGAAAGCAAGCCACTAGTCTATAAATGTTCATTAGGACCTAGTAGACATGAAAAGTTTTGGTATCAACTTTGTAACTTGTTAAGATGGGATTTATGAGGGTTCCAATTTCTGACCTATGGAGGCCAGCATGGAAACAAGGCTGCAATAGAAAATCCTTTATATCTTCCATAGACATACACCTTTACAATATACTTACCAAACTTGCCCACAAGATATATAACTCACTGCTCTTAATTGATTTTTGGTAAATTTTTATTTAATTGGTGGTCACGTGACCTTGTATCATGGAAACAAGGTTAGAATATAAAACTCCTTATAAGTTTCATGAACATGAACCGTTCATTACCAAAATATAATGAGACTACATTATGGCATTCGAGACTCTTAGTTGTTTTAAGTAGAACTTCCCCAAGTCAAATAAATTTCTGGAATAAGCTAAAACAAGTCTGTGATTGCTGCAAAATTGGAGATTTAAGGGTCCATTGAAGTATCTCGTTGCTAAGGTACACAGTTGCTACCCAAGTGCAATTTCACTTCCGGTCAGCCAAAATTTTTTCGTGCACTTTTTTTGGCGCCGGCCCATCGCCAATTCAAGTCACTGGTAACTTTATTTTACTTCATTGCAACAAAGACAAGAAAAATTTTTTGTTTAGATTTTTATTTATTAATTTTCTGCTTTACATTTACAACATGTGAGTCGAGCCTATAGTTTTAAAACTTGAGTGTTCTGCTTAAAAATATTATCCATGTACAGATGTAAGCAGAAAGCTGCAGCGATGGCTGCATGTCAATGGGGAAATCTTGAAAAGGTGACAGTAAAAGATTTCCAGTTTCGGGTTGGGAATCGAAATCTCAAAGATGCGGAGACACAAACTGTTAACAGTAATTTAAGCAATCTACAACACTGTGACTGTGAAAAAGAAGCTGAATTCGAATTTTGTTCGGTAAAACAAAGCACAGTTGAAGAGTTCAGGTTCGAGTGTAGTCGCTGTGACTAGCCAAAAATGCTCACTAGTCACCAGACCGTTGAAAATTCACTCGCCACTTCCAGTGCAGCGAGAAAAGAACTTTTCTCCTCAAGAGATAATTGTAGTTGCTGGATTTTAAAACAATTCGAAAGAACATCATATTTTCTTGGAATTCAAGCATGGGTTTTGTGACAAAATGAAAAACAAAAAAATTATGCTCAAAAGAGTAGTCAAAGAAGCACATTTTCCATTCTAATTTTTTTATTTTTCATCATAAGCCAAAATGCATGCTTAAATTTCTTCAAAACGGCTTTTGAATTGTTATTGTACAGAAAATGTGGAAAAAAGGTTTAAGGGGGGAATATTAATAAACTTAACTACGAATTGAGCTAACATTGTTGCTATGGAAAGTTCCCAACTCTCATATCTTGGAAACCCTAACTTGCACGGGCAAGCTGTCTGGCTATGTTTTTACAATGAAAAAGGTTTACAAGATTTTTGAGTCACAACCATATTTGGTAAGTCTTGTGACCAGAAAGAAAAAGGCCTAAAATGCGAGTGGCGTATACTTCTGGATATCGAAAATGGTGCCAATGGTTAACTATCGCCAAGGTGCAAAACTCTACATATCGATTTTTGGAAATTCGCATTTTTGTGAGATTTATGACGTCATAAGCATGCAGATTCATACCATTTCATCATTATCATTGCAGTTATGTTCGCTAACAACAATTACTTATGTAGGCTTGTAAAGAAGGCTGGAATATCTCCAATTGGCAAAAAAAGCGGAACTTCAAATAATTTTCTACAAGTTTTAGGGATTTTTCTCTCTAAGGCGCAGTTGGGGCCTGGGGCAAGATACGCATGCGCAATAGCAATTTATAAATTTTACATGTTCATCTCTTCTCACCACTCACCAATATCAGTAGTGGCAAAAACACCAAAAAACCGTGTTTTACAAATACAATCCGTAAAAATCCCTTGGCAACAACGCTAAGTCTGTAGTTAAGTTAGTCCCCCCTTAAGCCTTTCAGTTAAAATGCATTTTTCTGTTTCTGGTCACGTGACATTGGCATGGTCCGATGACATCATGAACTGGACCATATTTGCCTCCTGTGAGTAATGTCCAAATTTGGTCTAATTGAAGCATGCATGTGCAGAGTTAAAGCAAATTGATTTTTCCCTAGCAACGGCATCAAAAGATACTTTAATGGGCTCTTAAAGCCAGTAACAAGCACTCATGATGGACACACCAAATTCAGTTGTCTCCAGCAAGAAGGAAGAGTGCCATTTCAGCTGGAGCAATGCCATTCCATGAAGGTGTCTGAAGGACTGGTTGGTATCACACTGAATTAAAGCCTGGGAATGAACTTTTACCTGATATCTTCTGAGCTTCAACCTTGTTGGGACATATTAGAAAAATACCTAATTTTTGTGACATTGTGGCTAAAATGAAAACCCTCAAATGATCATGAATTGCTGTTATGTCTCCTCCTCTCTTCTAAAGCTATATTGGGTAAGACAAGAATTCTATGCATAGGGTTTTAGAGAAAAAAACAACACTGAATAGGGTGTGGGGAAGAAGGCGACTTTGTTCTGGTTTGATGACACGTTATTTAAAAACAATGTGGGTCGCAAGAGCTTTGTCCTAAATTGTAGCTTAAGCTGCAGAAGTAAAGTCCATGGTGGGTCAACCTCCGGAAACTCCAGAACAGCAGCATAACCTTTCTTCTCAAACTGCTATTTTAGCACCCGAGAAGAAAGGTGTACATCAATAGGCCAGTTTTGAATTGTGGGCCAACAAAAGAACCAAGTTGAGGTTCAGAGGAATAATTTGCATTTTCTTTTGTCAAAAACAAAGGAAAATGCAAATTATTCCCCTGAACCTTGACTTGGTTCTTTTGCTTTCCCACAATTCAAAACTGGCCTATTGCCAGGTAACAGTTAAGAGGTTTGGAAATTCTTTCTCAGAAAGCGATGCTTCTAATACTGAACTCTATAATCTGGTCACCGAAGTGGTCATATAAACAGAGTGAAATAGGTAGAAAACTATTCCACTCATTTGCAGATGAACAGCGCAAAAATTATTTTTTTATTATCAGGGAATGTGAACCTTTGATTGACCATGAAGAAGCGTATTCTCCAAATCTGGAAAAGTAGTGACAATGTCATAAAGGTGAAAACAGCAGACAAACTTGTGGAGCTCAAGTAGGACAGGTCTTTTTTTTCCCAGGGGAGGGGGTACTTGGGTAAATTTTTGCTGGGTATGTGCCACTTGCCTCTCAGAAACCCTACCCCATTATAGTCTATTCTGTGGCCAAATATAGACCCCATCTTAGTCACTTTTGTGTAAATGTAAATTTTGGTGATCCCATCTTAGTCACTGTTTCTGTTTATACATCTACCTTGTAAAGCCTTTTAAGTATGGTCATCCTAAAATGAATTTGACACATTTGCTGAATGTAGCACACTTTACATTTCACCTACAGTACAAACATTCTGGAGGTACATTTACTCCCAAAATCCCGTAAAAGTGGGACCCCATTCTAGTAACTCTATTGAAAATGCAACCCCATTATAGTCAATCCAGTCCTGAAAATGCGACCCCATCCAGCAGCACATCCCCATTAGCCTATTACTAGGAAGGTCCCCCTCCCCCCCCCCCCCCTCGGGCTTTTTTTGCTCATCTTGTGTTGGTTTGCAAGAGCCAACCAGATGTAGAAACACCAAGGAACCAGTTGGCCTTTAAGAGTTCTCGATAGTCTCAAGGTCTCTGTTTGCTACCGACAGTACCCTAGCACACTGATAATGCAAGAGTGTCCTCATGCGCCTTGTGGAGCAGTTCAAGGAGGAGTCTAGTGGTGTTGTTATGTTTTATCATAAATTTTGTGTTGCTGTGTGGAAATAAAGAAGACCTTGAAACTTTGAAACATCCAAAACCGATAACGAGAATGTCGATGTGCAAGTCAAAGTTACAGTAGTTGATGTAATGGCTGTAATGCCTGAATGGATCAAGACTTACAAACACCTGGCAGAACATCTCTTCAGCAAGTATAATAGCGCCCAGGGAATTCGCTTAATCTTTGTCAGAAACACTGTCTCATCATTGCTGAAAACGACCACACGGGCCAGATGACAAGGATCCAAATGCCCTCTATTGCGGCATTACTGATTTCACACAGTTGAAGAAGCTAATCTGGCATACAAAGACCAAGGCAGAGCTAATCACCTCTCTGGCAAAGAAGGTTAATGAGGCTGTTAGAAGACAGATTGTAGTGGCATTGAGAACAGAATGCAAGGCAATGCTCAAAGACGTGGGACATCTTCAAAGTGGCCATGAAGAAGATGATTTGAAGATGATACTGCATGCCCTCAATGCCATCGGTGATGATGCCACTGTGGACTTGTCCATTCATTCACCAGAGAGAGATACCCTTGTATTACCAATAAGATGGTATTCACAGATGTGTTCCAGTAACCCATTTGTCACTGGAAGGGGTGCATATCAGCATAAGTTACAGCCAATCGTGGAAGCCCTCAGTCCTACCAAGACAGCTGCGCTGGAGTTTCAGGAAGCCAACGATTCCATCTTGTGTACCCCTGGTAATCTTGGTCAAAAGGAACAGCCTGATGGTGACATCAAAGGTGGAATTCAAAGGTTTGTCTGCCAACTTTATCCACCGAAGACAGACCAAACAACTCAGTTAAAGAGCTCACTAGACAGGTGTTTCCTCTTTAGTAAGAAGCAAGTAGAGTCTGACCAACATAAGCTGCACTTCACCAAACTATACTGCATGCTCATTTTCAGTTGATGGTTTGGAGCAAGCATGCTGTACCAAACCCTGTGCTGCTGTCACCAAGGGATTATGGATGGGCAATGGAGAACGAGGGGTGGACATGTGTAACAACAACTCCCAGCGCCGGCTCCAGAGACTAAGAGACTCTCGATTCTCTGCGGTTTGATTTGCCGGACTCGATTTGATTGATTGACGTTTCTTGTTAAGTGAAGGTGCTCAAATAAGAGGCGCTTGTTCAATCAATACAGGGCTGCAGTACTGGATTTCTCTGTACAGTCCTTTGTAGTTGTTCTGATAATAGTGAATGCGAGAAACAGAAAATCAAAGGCTTCATAAGACTGACGATGACGAAAGTGATGAGGACGAGAGCAGTGATGAGTCAGAGTCTGAATAAACTGTAAATATTCATTTTGAAGGGAAAGTTGGAAAACTTCATATATTTCATATGGCATATATATTTGTATCTCTTCAAAAGTAACATTGGTCATCTTCTTGGATCATGTGTCTATGAAGCCTCTTTGTATGAGGTCTGTCCAAAAATTTGTTTCTTTCTCAGGCATTTTAAAGAACAAGGTCTTCGTCAAGAGACAGACTTCTTCAACAACCGTAGACATTATCAATGGCAAAATAATTTGGTGTGTCTATTAAGAGTGGTTGTCATCGGCTTTAAGGTGGGACTTAAGGTGAATTGGAGTGAAGTTTTAAGGAGTTTAAAGATTGGATTAAAATGTACAAAAATGAGTTAAACACCACCTTACAGTTGACACCCCACAAGGGCACTGAAGGTTGCTGGGGAACTGTTTTGGTGTCCATCTACTAAATTTTCCGAGGCAAATTCCAATTTTAAACCTTCATTAAATCTTCAACATTCCCTTCTTCACTAAATTTAACAAATACTTTAAGAAAAATTATCTCTTCCCAAATATGCCGCCGACCGCCGACCGGTTAGCTCAGTGGTAGAGCACCAGACTAGCGTGCGGGAGGTCGGTGGTTCAAACCCCGGTCGGACCAACACTCAGGGTCTTTAAATAATTGAGGAGATAGTGCTGCCTTTGTAATAACATCTGCAAATGGTTAGACTTTCTAGTCTTCTCGGATAAGGACGATAAACTGTAGGCCCCGTCTCACAACTCTTCATAATTGATTCTGTGGGACGTAAAAGAACCCACACACTGTTCGAAAAGAGTAGGGACGTAGTTCCCGGTGTGATGGTCTATCTCTCATCTGATGATTAAAATTAATGCTCGGAGATATTAGCTGCACAAGGTACTCTAAAATCCGAGGGTAAATAATGTGATGTATGTATGTATATGTATGTATATGCCCAAAGATCACCAAAAAATTCACAAGATATCCCACAATACAGCTTTGTAGGCTAAGCGTAGGGATTTTGGATTGCTTAAAACGTGAACGAGATATAAACGTCAAATCCATGTTAAGCGACGCAGAAATGATGTTTAGGTTAAGTCCCGCCTTAAATCTCCAATTTTGCAGCAATCATGGATTTGTTCTTACTAGCTTATTCGCGAAATTTATTAGGCTTAGAGAAGTTCTTCCTCTCACCCTCATTTCCACGTTCATCAGGTCACATGAGAACTATTTTAATTAAAATCTACTTAAAAAAACATGTACATGAAAATTATAGGGAGTTTTATATTCTAACCTTGTTTCCATGATACAAGGTCACGTGACCACCAATTAAATAAAAATTTACCAAAAATCAATTAAGAGCAGTGAATTATATCTTGTGGGCAAGTTTGGTAAGTAAAGGTGTATGTTTATGGAAGATATAAAGGATTTTCTATTGCAGCCTTGCTTCCATGCTGGCCTCCTTAGGTCAGAAATTGGAACCCTCATAAATCCTGTCTTAGCAAGTTGCAAAGTTGCCACCAAAACTTTTCATGTTTACTAGGTCCCAATGAACATTTCTAGACCAGTGGCTTGCTTTCAGCACAAACTTCCCATGGGAGTAAATTTGCTCCCAGACTAATTCAAGAGGATCGGACGAAAAACCATCTGCTTTACAATCTTCACAGCTCTGATCGGCATAAACAGTCGAGCAAGAATCTACACATTTCTACTACCCCCTGAAACTTGTGCCAACCTTGAGCAAAGTTGACTGCAGGGACATTACAATACTCACCAGGGAAGGGACAGAAGAAATGTTTCATCCAAGGTTAATGAATAAATTAATGAGAATCGAGTGAGTGAGTGTGTAACAGTAACAGTAACAGTATATCTTTATTGTGCCGTACTCTCACAAGGGAGGTATTGGTCTCTTTACAATAAAGAGTCTAAAATTTTAACAACTTAAAATAACAAAAAGGAGTGTTAATTTTACAATTCACAATAATGAACTAATTTATTATTTAATTACAGTTGAGGATCTCTTTTCTTTTTTGAAACATTATGTAGATATATTTCCCTATAATTTTGCATGGATTTTTATTCCCAGCTTTCAGTATTATATTTAATCTTGTCATGATCATTTAAGGCCTCAAAGGAATTGAGTGACATCAAAGTGCCTCCTATACCTCATGGCATGACTACGTCATTCATGAGCTAAAAACTAGTTGAATGGCTATAGTTTATTCATTCAAGCAGTTTTAAACTGTGGTTTTAATTGGATGTCTTGGAAACAAGATTAATATTATTATTTTTAAATCAAGAAACTAATGCGAACAGAGAGGATACTGCATGTGTATCTGGATAATAATAATAATAGTAATAATAATAATAATAGTATTTATAGCACAGAGGCTAGTGGGGCCGAGCAAATACAGAAACAAATAAAGTCAAATAATCATAACATGATAAGAATCCCAACTGGCCGGAGACAAACCAGTTGGCTATTTACAATGGTGACTGAGGAGTTGAACCAGGGACTACCCAGAACAACACCAGCTAGCGGCTAGAGTGGGATTTGAATCCAGGGCAACTGCTTTGAAATCCAGCGCCCCAAACCACTTGGCCATCCTGCCTCCTCACTGAATTAGATCTCCAGCTAAACTGATAGCAAAACAGTATAATGACTATACCACTGACAATAGCTGTATTCCCAGGTTACTTTTTGTACATCCCTGCCTGCCTCAAAAATTAGTGACAGAGTATATAAACTCTTCTTTAACCTTATCAAGGGTGTTAACACTGCGTCTTTCTATCATTGTAATGGTATGCATTCTTACGTAGATATGTGAGAGCCCTTGGAGCCATGTACATGAGGCTGGTGGGTACATCGATGGACTGTTACAACTACCTGGAAGCACTTTATAATGACTACAGAAAGATCAGACGGAAAAATAAGATGGGGAGTAAGTGGATGGTTCCTTTGATTTTGTCATTGCTAACAATGAATGAAAATAGAACAGTGTACATGTTGTGCAATGTAAGTCAAAAATTAATGAAATTCAGGTCAAAATGATTTTAACCTACAGTAGGTCAAAATGAAATTCCTTACAATTACAGTCTCTGAAGACCATAATTTTTGCAGGCAAGTACTGTTCAGTAAATAATAAAAAAATGTAACTTTCCGTTCGTTTTGTTTCGCAAAGTACAGTAAGCCCTTTTTAAGCGACAGTCTTGTTGACCTTTAGACAGAAGTTACTTGCCTTTAGAACTTCTAACAGATTATGCCCGGCGATAGAATGTTAGTTATTGCTTAGTTTTCTAACGAGTAAAGATCATCATACTAACGGATTGACTAATGAATGGATACGGCTAACGCTCTAACAGGCAAGGATCAGGTGCTAACAATTGACCAACACCACTAACAGTTTTCATCAATTTTTCTATGGGATGAATAACAGATAACTAATGTTTTAGACCATTTAACAAAAGGTTGTTAGTGAACGTTTTCCCAAAGAAGGTCACATTTTATTCTCAAACTGAAAAGTAAGAAACACCTGATAGAGCATAGAAAGTAACACCGCAGGGAAGAACTGATCAGTATGTGGTCACACTGTTGCATTTTATCCCTGGACTCAAAAGTTGAACCATCATCCAATGATCATTACCACTGACAGGAAAGTATGTGTATCCATGTCACTGAAATGTCCCTGTAAACCACAGCCATTATGCCACATTACAGTATTTGAAATTGCAAGACTTTCCAAGTTAATTCACTATCTAATCGCCAAGTCCAACCAGGTCTATGTTAAGTCTGAGGCAGATAAAATTAATAACATTTGGATGGCACAATGTATGTATTTCACTAGCTACAAGCTCTAAGTTATACAGTACATCTGAGGCCCTGCATCTACATTACAAAGCACCTGTACATAGTACATGTGCACTCAGGTAAAGAAAACGTAAGTTGTCATAAAGTTTAAATAAAATCTTTACTTTTGTTCTTGTTGTGATAAAGAAATGGAGCTCTCCCACATGGATGAGTTTATCGATGAACTTCTCAGAGAAGAAAGAGCCTGTGATGTCATATTGCCTCGTATTCAGGTGAGGTGTTAAAAGACCATTGAACTGTTATGAATTTGTGAAGAAGGCAGAGACTTCAGGCAGAGATTTGTGTTGCTTTCCACCTGCTTTGATTAGGCTTCTCTACAGTGTACTTGTGGATGGAATTTAACAAGAAGTTGTAAATACTTGTTGCTTGTCAATAAATGTTGTTTTTGTTATTATTTGTTAAAAGAAAAGACTTACAAAAAGTAGCCAGAGTTCCCTGTACATGCAAGTCGCAAAAAAAAAAAACATTTCATTGGCTAACAGGTTGCTATAACAACAAATGGACATAACTCAACTTGCGTCGACTTGGTTTGAGTGGCCAAATGGTGAAAACCCTGCATTGACACGCATGCAAATTTGATCTGGACCAAAGTTAGCGCAAGTCATCACCAGTCAACACAAGTGCACTCAAGCCATGGCCAAATGGAGTTGCAATTTGACCCAAGTTTTCAACTTGGGGCTACTTGTGAGTCTGTTTGGCCAGGGCTGTAAATCAACTCAAATCTTATTGTTTACAGTGCAATTATTCCAGCAGTATTGTGTCATTTTAAGTAGTTTTAAAAGCCACGCAGTTGTGGTAATGTAAATAGTCATTCAGTTGGCCTGTCAACATGAGTGTGGTATGCCTGTTGTCCAGGGCAGTAACACTGTTAGCACTTCTTTCATAACTTATGATATCCTGAAGCACTGGAGTTTGAAGAACAGTCATTCAACTGCAGTCAGAGTATGCTATTGGCAATTTCCCAGACACCCCCCCCCCCTCCTACACACACACAGCCCTCCCACCAACTACCCCCAAAGTGTACATCTTTGCAATTTTTTTAGATTGGATCACAAGTGCTGGAACTTGGCAAGAACCATCCTCTAGGGATACTTTGGGATTGAAGCAACCTTCAATTTGTAGTTACTTTTTGGAAGCAACAGCAGTTTACTTTCCATGACCAGTTTGTTTTATTAATCATTGAAAAACTGAAGAAATATAAAATATCCCTACTAAAGTGCCAGTGATAAAATTACAGTAGCATATCATCATAATATTATTTCAATACACCATTTTGCTAATGATCAGTTGCTGGTGAATTGTGGGTAGATTCAGTCCTTTGTGGGGGCAAACGGTCAAAATTACAATTTCAAATTACGTCCTAAAATGGCTGTTTGCCCCCACAAAGGACTGGATCTACCCACACTTCACCAGGAACTGAACATTAGCAAAATGGTGTATCAGTTAATAGTCTGTATTTCTCTGTTGTGTTAATGTTTGCATTGAGACTACGAAGTTCTTTTTTCTTTTCTAATTCCAGAAGC
>JAEMWC010001351.1:137500-142500 GCA_016490735.1 Pachyseris speciosa | reverse complement strand
TCACAGGTAGATAATAAGCTCTTGATTGTGTTCCAATATTTAGTTGTGTGTTTAGACAGTCAATGAATCAGACAGTCAGTCAGTCAGTCAGTTAATCAGTCAGTAACAGACCGTCTGTAGGTCAGTCAGCCAGTCAGTCAGTCATGCGGTCAGCCTGTCTGCCATTCAGTCAGCCATTCAGTCACTCAGTCGGTCAGTTGTTTCTTCAATTCTGCCTCAGTCATACAGTCAGCCACCCTGCCGGTCAGTTCTTCAGTCAGTCCGTCAGTCAGTTACAGTGTAGTCAGTCAGTCCATCAGTCAGTCAGTCAGTAGGCCTGCTTCCCAGTCAGTTAGTCGGTCACTCAGTCGTTCAGTCGGTCAGTTTGTTCGTCCAACCTGCCTCGCTTTTAATATTTAGTATTCGTGTATATTCCTTCCTTTAGGATCTCCCTTCCTTTCTTCCTTCTTTCTTTTCTCCCTCCATCCCCATCCCCCTACCCTCCCTCCCTCCCCCCTCCCTCCCTCCCTTCCTTTCTTCCTTCCTTCTTTTCTCCCTCCATCCCCATCCCCCTACCCTCCCTCCCTCCCTCCCTCCCTTCCTTTCTTCCTTCCTTCTTTTCTCCCTCCATCCCCATCCCCCTACCCTCCCTCCCTCCCTCCCTCCCTCCCTTCCTTCTTTCCTTCCTTCCTTCCTTCCTTCCTTCATTCATTCATTCATTCATTCACGTACCGTTGTAGTGTCTTGCCCGTGCAAACCAAGCGGCTTTTTTTTTTAATTTTTAATTTTTTTTTTAAGTTTAACTTAACATGGAAGTGATTAATAATAAAAACATGCTGTTGCCGGACGTTACAAAAAAACGCCCAAAATACGTATGTGATTGCGTGTTGTTAAAGTTTGGGGGCCATACGATTAGCGCTAATCGTATGGCCCCCAAACTTTAACAACACGCAATCACATACGTATTTTGGGCGTTTTTTTGTAACGTCCGGCAACAGCATGTTTTTATTATTAATCACTTCCATGTTAAGTTAAACTTAGAAACACGAATGTGTTAAATATGCTGTTCTGTGTTAGTTGTATTCATTCCCTGATGAAGTCTCCGTGAGAGACGAAACGCGTAGGAAATAAAAAGAAAACTACAACTACAACCACAAGTCTTCCGTCGTGCCGCTCACTAGTCTTAGTTAAAAAAATAAATAAAAAAAATAAAAATAAAAATAAAAATAAAATAAATTAAAAAAAAAAAAACAGTAGATATGCATCGCGCATGTCGATGTAAAACAGAAGGATGGCAGGTGAAATAAACATTTGTTCAGTTATTTACACGTTTTGTTTGACTTCCTGACAGACGCAGTCGTTCCAGATCTCCCCGTCGTCGACGGCGCAGGTATATTTGCATTCTTGCAGTATCATGGTAATTATCCCGTATTTTGGCCAAAAAAAACTACAAAATCAATTTTCATTGTTTTTGTCACTTATGTATTGCTTTAAGTCCCCAGTGAGACGAAATGGAGTAAATTTTAAAACTGAAACATGAGGCGCAACAAATTACAAGTTGATATCCATTTCCATCTTGGCTCGAAAACCAGACACATTTGAGCCGTTTTGAAGAAATTTAGGCTTTTATTTCTCATTTGCCAGTGACAAACAGGCCTCTTTTGATTTCCAGCGTTTTATTAACAACCCATGATACTGCCCTTCTAAGTACCCTTCTTAGCGAAAGTAGGAAAACTACCTACATTGTACATGTACAGAACGATACACTGTACATATAGTAGCTACCTCATGTGGCCAATGATTAATCCTTTCCCCGTTTGAAGGCTTTGTTTGCATTTCATCGGGTCTGTTTTGGATCCGTAACTAAATTCTTGCCCGGAAACATAGCATAGTCTTTTTGTGTGCACTGCCCGGCTAACCCTGACATTATTGTACCTTCTGAGGAGCCTATTACTAGGAACGTAGAACGCCCATACTAAGGCTATGTCACAGCATTTTTACAGACCGATCTACTTTTATACTATCTTTTCCCGCGAAAAAGGGCAACAAGGACAGCAACGGCAACGAGAGCGCCAAAAAACAATAGTTTTAATTTGCGAAAATAAAGGCACGGCACGTGCAGATACTTGTGGCACGGGCAGCGACTTGTGATTGGACATTGGACTCCTTCGGGAGTCTGATTTTGGCGGGAAATTCAGTCTAAAAATTGGTCTGTGAAAACGCCGTGACAGTAATATAGGGCAGTTGTACGCTCCTAGTAATGGGCTCCTGACCTTCTATTTAACAATTAGATTATTCGCTCTCGATTTCTATCGCGTGATAGCTGATGAGGGCGAAGCCCGAATCAGCTATTACGCATAGAAATCGAGAGCGAATAATCTAATTGTTTTAGTATGAATCTACTAGTCGTTCAAAACTAAACAAGTAACTTATCAAAATTCTCCTCACAGACGCTTCGAAAACGCGAAGAAGCGGGCGCCATTTTGTTGACAGCCGCTACTCACTATCTATCACAGAATAGATAGCGAGTAGCGTAGCCAATCAGAGAACGGCATTCGTGATAGAACGCTAGTAGATTTATACTAAAGAGAGGTAAAGTGCACATATTTGTAAAAACATTCAACCTGTTCTTTTACATGATACCGGGGCGACTTTCGCCCTGGCACGAGTTCACTCCGGCTTCCTCTTTCAGCTCTGTATTCGTTTACATGATACCGTCAGGAGATTTCGCACCGGAACGAAATTCTCGTTCCGGTGCAGGAACCGGGGAGGAGTCCGCCGGTGCGACTCGCGCCGGCATGACATTTTTCGGTGGTATGATGTTAACAAATACAGAGCTGCGAGAGGGAACCGGAGTGAACCCGCGCCGGGGCGAAAGTCGCGCCGGTATGAAACTCGCGCCGGTGCGAGTCTTCTGATGTAAACAGCCCCTAGTCAAACAGCATTTTTAGGTCAATATGGACACCCCACTGGCTTTCACAGTGTGGCGTAACCGAGCAAGTTCTTCTAGGTATCGAAAGTTAAAACTTGCACACATTTTTAGACTCTACGAGCTTGGTGTTTTGCGATATTCCGGAATAGAAATACACGCAATACGCTGTAATCGTATTCTTTTGGTAGTTCTCGTGTCTAAAGAATGAACGAAGTAGCTTTCCATTTAGTTCTGTTTCTGACAACAGAACGTTCGTGAATGCCCACCAAGCCCGTGACGTCACCCAGGATGTCCGGTTCAGCCGCTCTTTCCAGACAAACCTGAACTGCAGTACAGTCTTGATAGCCTGCGAGCAAGCTCTTTCCTGGCAGTGGGGGCTGGGGCTCTTTTACTCCCCCCCCCCCCCCTACCCAACGGAAGAGCTTGCAAGCAGGCAGTTATGCACCCTGTTGAAATAAGGTGCCATTCAATTGTACGGTAGAGTTACTTGTACCTCCATCAAGACAATGCAACAGTTTTCCGTTTTCAATACATAGTGTGTTCTGTTGGGACTGCATATTGCGCAGAAATTGTCTGCTGAGTGAACTATTTTTCTTTCCCTAGTGCCTCACCCCATAAGAGACGTGGACACAGAAGCCGAAGTCGCTCGCCCCATCGCCGCCATTCCAGGTCGCGCTCTCGGTCGCGTTCTCCTCATCGTCGGCGTCACCGATCAAAGTCGAAATCTCGATCGAAGTCTCCTGAAAGGTCGTCGGAGAAGTCAAAGAAATCTGACCGGAAGAAGGAGAAAGACAGCGAGAACTCTAGGATCAGCAAGGAAGAGCTGGAAATCAAAGAAGCGAATGAACTTAGGGCTAAACTCGGTCTTAAGCCATTAAAACCTTGAGAGGCTTTGGAATAAGGTATAAGAGCTCATCCCGGAAGGAATCTTTTCTTAGGACAAGTGTTTGTTCTTCTTTATAATGCTTAACTCACCAAGAACATTTTGTTGAAAGCAGTCTTCCCTCATGGATACCGAGACGAGTTTTTATTTCCTAATACTCAGGACATTTTCGTTCTTGCCTACATGTACGCAGTTAAGTGGTTGAAAGGTTTTCTCCATCAGAAGTTAAACCCCTTTTCGTTTCTCCTAAGGATGGAGTCGTCTGGAGTTGAACTATTTTATGCACACAGCGAGGAAAGAAATGACGAAACAAAAGGATAGAACTCGTCATGTGAACCGGTTCCTGAAAATGTTTTATAGTTACAGGAGATAGACACTTTCACGTGAAACCAATTTCATGAAATTCCCCTCTGGTGAGATCTCTTGCGGCGTAAATCTCCTATCAGAACCTCACTGGTTTTAAACTTTCTGTTTACTTTTAAAGTCGTAGTGTTATTTGCGTGCGTTTTTTTTGGTAATACTAGCCGCCAGTAACATTGCAATACAGTGAAAAGAAGAATGCACGCCAGAGCGGTTGCGTCTGCAGCCTGTAGCAAAATTTGCCTCGCTTCCACTTTGCAGTTTAATATATATAGGTCTCGGTTATTGACTGGTTATTATCAACTTGACTTTTCTTTGTATGTATTTTGTTGCGATAATTCATATTTCCAGTTATAAAGAATTAAACCCATATTGCATACGCCTTGTGATGGTATTAGGAATGGATACTTGCAAGAATAAAGCCACTTTCTTGCAAACATTCTCCAGGTGTACTAAATTACAATCCTCAATTGCCATGACAGCCCTGAGGTGAAATTGTATTTCTCCTGTTTGTTTTCCTATCAGAGTCCTCAATGTCAAAGTGTCTGATTCATGACGATGATTGTGATTATGACTATGATTGTGTCTGGCATTATAACTGTGATCACAATGTATTGTTGTTGTTGTTTGTTGTTGTTGTTGTGCCGTTGCTTGTATATAGTGTTCGCCATCCAATGCTGGAGACCATCCTTATTTAGAGATATCGTGAGCAAATAAGCAGCTTCCGTATTCATCAAGTCTGTCCTCGCTCCGCTCCTTCCCTCCCCTCCCCTCCCCTCCCCTCCCCTCACTTTAATTTTGCTTTAACCCTTACTTTCCTGCGATCAAAAAGCGATTTTCGCAAAC